>JAOXJJ010000160.1:14941-44491 GCA_025769935.1 Phoenix roebelenii
GTTTCCTAACCGACAAGAGCAGAAAAAGTACTATGCGGGCACCGCATAACAACTTGGCCGTCTATGATTGCCACCTGATGGACGGCTGTGATTCCATCGATAGATAGACTTGATTTCTTACTTTAAAGCACCAATGTGAAAGAAGCAAAATCCTCAAGCATGCTTTGAAGTACTATATTCTTTAACTAAAATAGTTTTATATAAATAACTCCACTCAAAAATTTTATTAAAGGAAAAGAGCCTAATCAAAAAATAAAAAAACATCTTAATAGTCCAAATAAAGCATGTATTGATCATTACTAGATAAGAATGGCTTCTTATAATCATCCATCTAAAATTACATCTTTTTGGTGGATATATAGTATTTCTTGTGAACTAACATAACAACTATGGCACAAAATTGCATTTATATAATGACAATCAAGTACCTTTAGTACGTAAAAATCTAAACTTGATATAATATAGAATAGAAATCTAACACTTCCCTAAATGCCCATACTAAAGAACAAAGATAGCATTGTCAAAGAAAAATGAATATGTAAAAAAAAATTAAATGAATTTTGTAATGCATAAGCTGCTTGTGATTTCTATTTGTAACTTTCTATTCAGATAATCATTATCTTATCAAGTTAGGCAACTATTCTAGCATAAATGCAAGATTGAAATAATATATATATATATATATATGATGAGGACACTTTATCTAACTTCTTTACAATGAGAAACATATGAGCTATAAAAAACAGATCCTTGATTAAAATTTGGTTCACTTTAAGTATAGCTATTAATAAAACAACAAAGTTTATATGTATGTACATAAACACAGTATGTCTGATAAAAGAATCCAAAACCCATTTTAATCAAATGATTTAATATTCAATTTACTTAAACCTCTTTACCTATAATAATATGAGAATGCAAAACAAAATCTAACTATATAAATATTATATATAACTATGTTTGGACATGTTGATGTAATTATTCAATTTCTTATCTTGATAGATAATCCATCACTATACAGGAAAAAGTTAGCATTCCATAAATATCTTAGGAAGGTAATATATAAAAACTTATTAGATATTATAATATAAGAAATGATCAATATTTTACTTATCTCTTCCATTCAAAGGTAAGCTAGCTTTTTTGTACCAAAAAAAGGTAATATAGCTTTTTATGCTAACATATATATTGAATTTTATTTCCGAAAATGATTTATAAGACTTTGCATGCTATAATTAATATATGCCAAATTTTCTCATTCTTTTAACTTTCATCCAGGGGGACACAATTATTAAAATTATATTTCTATTTTCTAATAGGATTAAACTCAAGAGCGAACAACAAAGTATATATTCTTTCATGTTACTCGATATTTACAAACTTTTACATCATATCATCAATTGAACCATAAATAAAGTCATGACTCAACTTTATTGAACCTAAATACTTAATATAGAAAATGTATAACAACATACTATCTATACTGATATCAATCAAAGCAATCAAATTTTGCAAAAAAAAAAATTATTTAGATTACAATGATCCATATGTATTTGCATGAGCAAATTAGTTAGCAATAAAAAATATATTTTCTTATCGATAGTTGAGTTTTGAAACAATGGAAAACTAAAAGATAATTGGAAAGTTTATCAGCCATGTAATATTAACATCATTGCTAATAAATAGATTTAGAGATCAAAATAATTAATATTATACAATTCTACTTTAGTGATGCAAATTTATTTGCAAATAATGTACAACTGCAACAAAAGAAAAGAAAGAACTGAAAAATAAAAAGAAAGAAACAATGCACTCACTAGGGCAATCTTCATAATAATAATTTATGCTTTAAATCATTTCAATGATAAAAAAAACTAAAAATCTCATCTTTTCACTATATATTGATAAAATTATGTAAGCTAGAAACTTTATTTGTGAATAAAGATACATAACTAAACTAAAAATTTAAGGTATATATTTAAGATAAATAAACTAGATTATGTTAGTCGATATTGCTAGCTTGCTAAGCCCGTGAAGTCTCTTGTGTTTATATAAAAGATTTAGTTTCAAATCCTATCTTCATTACATTTCTTGATAATGAATTGAAATAGATTTTTCTTTTCTTTTCCTCCATAACATTATGCTAGCCATATATTCTTTATATAAAAAATAGAAAAAATATTAAAATTGTTAAGATTAATTTTTAATATATTTGAATACAAATGGTATATGCATATTTTTATTTATTTATAAGAATCTACCTTTTCATAAGAATATATATATATTTATATTATGATTTATATTTGAGATAACATAATATGAGATATTCAATCTCCTAGTAAAGTAGAAATAAGTCTCAAGGCCTATAGTGTAAGTGTCATTGATTTTACTAAAGATCTAAATTTGTTAAGAGAAATGATATGAAAATATGTAAGGCAAAGGGCCTTGGTAACATCTTTATACAATAGATTACATTTTCAATTTTGTGCATACCTAAATTGGAAGAAGTTTAATGATTTATGAACACTTTATATGCTAACCTAAAACTCATATATAAGATCATGCAAAAATATAAAATCCTTTGGCATAATGTGATATATCTTTGCACTTGACTACAAAGTCTGATTTGTTGGATCTATCAAGGCTCAAGCATTTTAACTACTTGGAGAACAACAATCTCGTAAATGTTATCTTAATCTTCCTTCTTTTTCTTTATATTCTTAAAAGAGGCTTTAGGTTCTCATCTTTAGGGTTTAGGGAAGCAGGATTGATAGCCAATCTTATTGAGGATGAGCATTTTCAAGCAAGATTGGCACAAAGGTGATTTGAAGGAGATTGTCACAACTCAAGTTTGCACTCAAAAAGATTAGCCAAAAGATATTTTTTGATTCTTTGGTCCTACATAAGTACCAAAATCGATCCAATGCATAGCCGATATGGGGCTAAACATATGCATGCACAGATCTTTACATACTCCTCTGTTTAAGTACTAACATCTTTACCAGGCTAAGGATCCAAATCTAATCAAATTCTATAAAAAAACAACATGATTAACACATGGTTAACTCTAATGGGCTCAAGTTGCAATATCTTCTAGTCCACATAGGCCATGGCTAAGTCTGTTCTGATATCATTTATTACAACTTAAAAATTTACCTAAAAGAACTAGCCAAAAGGTATAATTTGGATTTGTTGGCCCTGTATAAATACCCTAGATCTACTCAGTACATAGCTAATATAGGACCAAATACATACCCAAACAAGTCCTTACATAAACAACCAAGAAGAATGGAGGAAGGAGGGCAAAAATGAGAAGGGGCGTTCAGAATGCATAGAGAAGTTAGCTTCAATTGAAATGCTCGAAAAATTGCATAGTGAGGGTTATATGTGTAAGGAGATATTTAGGAGGGGTCAAAATTGAAAATATATATATATATAAGTTTGATTGATTACACCTTGTGTGGCTATGCGAGAGAAGGGAGGAAAGAAAAGAAGAAAAACAAGAGAAGAGAAAGGAAGAGGAAGAACATTATATTCAGAAACAGATAAGAGAAGAAAAGAGAACATAATCTAATATGAAAGAGAGAAGAAGAGTAGATAATGAAATTTCTTTTTCTTCAAATCTCTCCACTTTTGGAGAGATTGAGGAAGGAAGGTTAATAGAGAAATCACTTCTCTATATTTTTCTTCTCTTCTCTTCTGGCTTCCTATTCAAAAGAGAAATTTTTACTTTTTCTTCTTTTCTCTCTTAACAAATGGAGATTCTTACTTAATCTTCCCTCCAAATAGGGTGTTAGGAATAGGACAAGTATGGTTGGAAGTTAGCTACCATCCTTTGAGAGAACAAAATATCTCCTTATATTAATGATTAATTCAAATGGCTAGAGATAGTGACACAAAATTATAATTTGATCATCTAACCTAACAAAAGAATTTGAGAGTTCCTCTAGTTAGCCTATATTTTTGTGTTATGTGAGGTTTTATGGATATTAGGCATTCATAAACATGATAGGTATAATATTTTAACTTTGTTTTTTTCCAATTGAAACAAACCAATATATTTTGAGGCATCAACTACTGCATCATCAATATATCAATTGTGATTTTTAATCCTTGTTATTTAATATTTCAAATAAAATTTTGAAACTAAAATATGAAAGATCAACGTCTCAAAAGATAAATAATTATTTTTACTATATTGACTAATTTTTCAATCTCTCTTCTTGATATAATGGCCAGAGATTTCAAATCATGTCACTATCAGGTGCCAACTAAAACGATTTAGAAATATTGGTGTTAAGGTCCTATACTCTACCATCCTTTGCTCCTCTTATTAATCACAGCCCAACTAGATAGACCTACAAAACATATGATTTATCTACAAAATGACAAATATTAGTGGATGATAGTAATTCAATTTATCAAATTGTTTGAAGTAAATTTGATAATTATGTTCTTCATAAAAAATCATATATTTTTCCTTTTTCATTGTTATTTTAAAACAAATGTGCGTAGTTATTGAATGAGGTTCTAGCATACGTATGGATTGGGGCCTAGGTCAAGATTTGATTGACCTAACTATGAATTAGTTTATGTCTTTAGATATTGCTTTGTATTTGGTAAGTGGCTCAGAATCCAACCCATTAGCAATCCTATTTTAAGATAGATTTATCTTATCCTACGATGAATATACACTAATAAGCTCTAATAAGGATCTTTATATTAAACGAGAGAGTATTCTCATCTCACTCATGAGAACTGTCATTATAACCCCCAATTCTGATAGAGCATCAATAGCACTATTTCCCTCCAATTAAATATGAGAGACATCAAACTAAAGAAGATTTTGTGAAATCACTTGGGTTTCAAATGGGAATAGATAATAAATGTTAGAAATAGAGAGGTGTGGTTAAGCCAATAAACCACAATTGTCAAGTCACCTTCTATTTATAAACTTGTTGCTCAAAGGTGTTATACTATATATGAATGGTAATAGCATACAAAATTGTTGGTAATTCTATGTGAGGGATTGATATGATGTTGAGACAGATTACTTTGGGACTATATATAGCTTCATCATCACTAATATCAAACCTAGCTCCATCAAACATATGATGTCAATGACTAATGCAACAAATTAGTCTCGAGAGTCTCAAAGGGAGGACAAAGTGGATAAAAAAATAATAATAATATGAAGAGGCATTAGTTGGCACGGTCTCCCAAGTGCATCACAAAATTAACTATTGAGAAACCTTCTTGAGTTTCGGTGGAAAAAAATTTCATAGGTGTCTTAATAGCTTTCTCCATAGTAAAGCAAGTGACAATTTCTTTTTTTGTTGGCCAGAAATGGAATTAACACTTTAGAATCTCAAAATAGAGCAACAATGAGCATTAGCTAAAGGAATGTATTAGCAACTCTCGGGACAGTGGACATCCAAATGGCAAGTTTGTCAATGCTCAACTAATGTTGGTTATGCAATCAATTGCTTGATTACCATTCTTGAACTATATATGCAGTAGAGAAGAACAAAAAGTCTTGGCACATAAGAAAGATGCCCTTTAGGATCATTTCTAACATTCTAAATGACCCATCAAGCATAAATCATTATCTAGCAATCTTATAAATATTTTTCAAGAGCTATCTGAGGATTTACACAAGATTACACCCTATCAAAGGGCACTTCAACGAGATATGCTAGATGTCTTTTTTCTTCCAATTACATATGGTGCTTATGATCTAGGAGATCAAACCCTGCAAAGCAAGTCAATATTACAATACAACTTACCTAATTCAATTTTCCACCAAACTAACCAAACTCTTGAATGAAATTTAGATCACCGAATACATCTTTCCAAGTTTTTCATCAAGAACCTACTATGATTTAAAGTCTAAATAGTATTGTGAATTGCCATTGAACAAGAAGTCAATGTCTCGTGCAACATCTCTGATCACCCTAACTCACTCATTGGTAATAGTACAAGAGAGGTTCTTCCTAAAGATCTCAGACATCGACTCCATATTTCGTTGCTCATTAGAGTCCCATAGATCACATATGTTTAGATTTAATACCCTATATCAATATAAATAGTTTTGTGATTAAGCGATACCAAGCTTAGCCAAGGGTCTTGCAAAACTAAATTATTTAGTCATCCCTGACTGTCCATGGAGATGGAACTTGACAAGGTCTTGAATACCACATATAGATTACCAAATCTATGAACATTTGTTGATGGTTGCCATCCCTTTAGAACACCATATTTATCATGTAACGGACAACATTATAAGTTATTTAATTGTAAAAAAAAATCTGAATTTTTTAGAAAGAAAAGTTTGCTTATATCAAAATTTCCTTTAAACTAGTATAGAATAGCATGTGACTCAGTGTAGATCAAACATGCTGACCTAGAATCCAAAATAAACACCAATTAAATTAAGCAATAGTGGTGGAAGAAAAAAATTGTGAGATAAAAATAAATTTGTTCAAAAGAAAATAAAGACTGAAACAATGAGTTCAGGTTCTCTTATGAAAACTTTCTTACCTCAAAGTTGCCTCACAAAGATCTTCCTACCATCCTTCACGTAATTATTTCCCTTTCTTAATTAAACTACACTCTCGCTCCTACTACAAGAAAAACTATGACCATCTCCCACTAAATAATGAAAACATTACTATCTCCTACTTCTAAAAATACAAACTCAAGTATATTAAGCCTATCAAGTTCAACCTAACTTAATATAGCTCTAACAGATCAAACTCTATTTGCTTCAAATCTTTATCTTTGAACTAATTCTGCTTTTCCTTTAGATTTTTGGAAAAGCTTGAAACTAAAATTCATTCTTCAAGCAATTTTTGTTTGAGATATCTCACCTTAATGGATCTCGAGCAGATAGCTGCAAAATTATTTCATATTTTTTTTAGCGCCTTTATATCTTGGATATGGAGGTTATTTTCTCTATTTATCTTAGTTGGATAATCCACAATACCTCTTAGATTCAAATACCACTTTCTCCTTGCAACCTCATTATTGGAAGTATCTGTTTCCATCGTCATTGACATTTCCAAGATATCTCATAATCTTATCCCATCATATATGCTTTAACTAAAGACTTCCAAATTAAATAATTGGTGTTGTTTAAAAGCAGTCATATTGATGTTGGTAAAGTCGGTCATCATGATCTAAATATTGAATCATAATAGAGTCCACACATTTGCTCACACGCATAGCAAATTATTGAAAACTCTACAATTATGCTAAATAATTATTTTTAAAACCACCAACAATCAAGTTATTGCTCCAAAAACTGCACTCTGAATAAATCTGGTCGAAGATGCAAATTGCTTGACCACAATCCAACTTTTCTCCAATGCCATTTAGAATGGCACACTACTTAGTATAGATCAAATGCACCGGTCCATGATCTAGAATAAATACTAATTAAATCAAGCAATAATAGTGGAAGAAAAAAAAATCTGAGAGGGCAAAAATAAATTTGTTCAAAGTAAAATATAGACCAAAATATTGAATTCGGCTCTACTCACAAAAATGCCTCACAAAATCTCTCTCCTATCTCAAAGATACCTCACAAAAATCTCGCTACCATCCTTCATGTAACTTTCTTTCTCCCTTAATAAAACTATACATCTCTCACCTACTACAAGACAAAAATGTTATCATCTCCCACTAAAAGATGAAAACACTACTTCCACTTTCACTAAGAAAATGAATTCCAAAACATTGAGCCTAAGGCTTAACTCAATCTAACTTAACATGAACGTTAATCCTAAAGTTATTAAGACAAATGATTAACTAAACAGAAATTCTAAGAAGAGTAGAACTTAGCAATGAATCTCAACAACTAATCCTCCAATTTTGATAAGTTAGCAATAATTCATATGATGCTAAGAGTATTGCCTTCTTAAATTGCCGCCCTCCATGCACCAAAGAAGCATGCTGAGACCTCAATTTCATATGGTACACAAAGAGGACCCAGCAATGAGACATGAGACGGACATATAGAGCACATATGTCTAGACTCATATAAATGAGATTTTGATTTGACGGCCCTTTCTAAAAGGCCCAAAATCACATTAAAAAACATTTTCTGAGCAAGCTTCACGATCAAGAGATCTTATTATTAATGGAAGAGTTGGCAATAACCTTGTACCTACTTGAAAAAATTACCATAAATTGTTGAACTATTTTTTCGTGCTACATAAAAGATCAGTCAGAGTTGCAGAGAATGCTTTTCGATCAATAGCTATAGTAATATATATTTTATTTTATGCTCTTTCAATTAAGAATCATATCCGTGGTTACTGCTGTTTTTTCCAGAATAGTTGTTCTTGGTAATTAATTCTTGCTAACTGCATCCTATATCAATATTTGAAGAGATTCATGTATAAAACATCTTGAAATAATACCTAATGCAGGAGAGAGAATTCTTTATGGTAAAGGTCCAGTTAGTTCGGACTCTCAAGAAAGCCGTCGGAGAGAGAGAAAAAAAGGGGAGAATTTTGATCCACATGGCACAACCAGGATATTCTTCATTTATCTTTTCCACATAGGATCTTGCTGGCATAGTAGAGAATCATATTTTGATAGAATGGCCATTAAATTATTGCATTGGTGCAATCCACATCAATCCTTAAAAATGTCATTGTAAGCAATACCCTTGAATATGCTAGAAATGTTTTAATTGCTAGAGATCATCTCCCCAGTTGTGCTTGGTAAGTTTTTCCACTCACCCTAAAACCTCTTTTTAAATGACCTTAATTAGGCCCTAGACAACCTTCATTTGATTTTTCAAGCTAACTGAAAAATATTTTTAAGATCTTTGTAGTGATAATAATTCACAAAAGGTTTTGAAATGAAAATGATGCTTTAAAAGATAAATTTAAAAGTCATTTATTCTTAACTAAGTATACAAATGGATGAGAATGATGGACTGATCATTTTTTTTTTTCTTGGACAAGATTACAGAGGGTCCTACAGTCCCCACCTAATGTATTGAGAGATTTTAAACATATTGCATGCAAGAAACAAATTTAAAATACTAATAACAACAATCCACAGTAATTTTACTAACCGAACCAGCTGACATATACTAATTGATACTACTTCCTTTCGAATTAAGTGATTATTAAATGCACCTTCCTTCAAATCAGGTTTAAAAATCGAAATTAATATACCATGATTTTAAACAAACACCCGTGATACAAATCCAGGTGCCCTGGTCCGATGCACCCTGCAGGACCAAACCCAAAATTTTCTTATTTAGCAAGATCCATCCAGACGATGGATGGTCCTGATCCTCATCCCTGCAGAGTTGGACAGACAAAAGTGCAATAAACAGACGCTGATCAAAAGACACATGAGACAGACACGACCATTCCCAGCTCCACCCCTCAACTTTTCACTCATTCTGTCTCCCTGTCTGTCTCTCCGACCATGGACATTCTTACTCGCCTCTCCCGAAACCCACGACCCCCTTCTTACAAACCCACTACCATCAGCCTCGCTTCTTCTCATCATCATGAGAAGAAGAAAGCCGTTCACCCCTCTTCGTTAACTACAAAACCCAGAGGCCTGAACTAGTTTTATCTTTCGGTACATACCCTAACCAATGATATCCCGCCACAGGAGGCAACATAATACTAAAGTAGCTTCAGATGCACAAGTTGAAACACTACATACGTTCCACATACCATGGAAAATAAAAGTTCTGCGCTACAAAATGTTCACGCACAACAAAGTGAAAGGCCAAGGACTTGAATAGGTAAAAGGGCTTCAAAGTGCTGGTCCGACATTTCACTGCCTCAAACAAAATCAAGATTTCAACACACAAGATCAAGATCCGGAAGTTCAGGTACTGCTTTCAATCTTGGTGGGTGTCAATGCACATTCCACAAAAGCTATTAGGGCCAAGAGAGAGTCCAACAATATGAGCATCCTTGACACATCATGAAAGTATAGGCCAATGGCAAAACTGGGTAATAAAAACAATTTGAACACTAATTAAATTAAGTTGCAAAATAAACTCAACTATGAAAGAGCTTCAACCAAAAGAAAGAGCTAGTCTCTGGAACAAACCTCCAGGAATAATAATACAATAGAAACACAAACACCTAAATCCGCCATCCACGTCTCAAGTGGGCAGTGCCCCTCAAAATGGAACCTGATACAAGTTAAGCACGGAACTAGGATGATATGGCTGCCGTAGCTTCATCGTGTGTAGAGATCGACAATTACCTGACTCCCACCAACCTAACACTGCATGCGCCACCAAGTTCCCAACTCAATTTGTTTTTGATTTGGGAACCTTCTTCTTGGGCTGCCGTTTTGGAATAGAGTTCTTCATCCCCAAGAAAAAGAGTAGTGCACCAAAAAGAGCCAAATTCTGCAACAAGAACTCAAATGCAATCAATTAATTTTTTCTAGTTTTAAAGTTTTAAATCATACAGTCACGTGAAAAAGTAGAGACAACACACACCTGAGCAAACTTGAAGAAAAGCTGCACAAACTCTGGCCTCTCCATGTCATAGTTGTAGAAGTCATACACCACAGGAGTAATAAATGCCAGGTAAAGAAGCTGCACCAGCATCAAGCACTTCAGCATTTCTACTAATCCCAAATTCAACTAGGTAATTAGCATTTGCTGAAATTATGCAAAACATAGCATGCGCTTTCCAGAAATACAACAGCGCAGGGTGTGAGTACTAGAAAATTACTGCCCACCCTTGTAGTCCAATCTGCAGGTTGTGCAGAAGTACTTTTTTTACACAATCATGGCACCCTGCCAATTCCCAACAGTACCTGAAACATATGTGACCAACCGAACATCTGATAATGAATGCGACCCCACTGACCACTTCCAGATATCATAATGGAAATGCTGCTAAAAGCAGTTGAACCACATACCGCCCTAGTTATACAATTAAAGGCCTGTTTGGATATATTTGACTATTCCTACACGATTGGCCTGAAAATTCTGCAGAAATCAGGCCTGTTGGCCCATAGAGCATGTATTTTCTAAGAGCTTATCTAAATCCAGTCCAGATCCTAGCCTTTAAACTGTAGGAAGGAAAAGAAAAACTCTGGAGGTCTTTTTTTTCCCCCTACAGAATACATGCTAGATGGAGTTTGGTTGATCCAGGACTATGCTTAAATAGACCACCATATCCACGAATCCTATAGGATTGGACTTTTTTTTTCCCTACCAAATTTGGGCTAGATAGAGTTTGGTTGATCCAGGGCCATACTTAAATGGACAGCCAAATCTACGAATCCTACAGAATTTTCAGCCCAATCCTGTAGGAATAGCTAAAGAGGCCCTAAGATGGGTTAGATAATCTAGGGAACATGGGTTAAATAATCTAGGGTACAAGAAACACAAACCAATAGATATGCTCCAAAGGAGCTGCTGAAGATGAACAGAAGACCTCCAAGCCCTTTCAGAAATATTGTAGTAGCAATAACATGTTTCATCTGGTCAGAAAAAACAAAAAAAAAATCAACCAATTATTTAGGAACTGCATATTTGTGACTCATGTAACATAACTTGATGAAGAGTTATATAGAAGAATTAGTTAGTAATCACCTCAACATGTGGCACTACTACCCCAAGATGGGTTGAAACATGTTTCGTGAAAAGGTTGAATTTTGGCCTAAGGGCCTTCGTTGCTGGCCCACCATCAACTCCAAATTCATTGAACCTGACCACACCATGATTTATACATTTAGCACAAAGCAACAAAATGCCCATGAATTGCAAGATAAATATAAAGCATCCAAGAAGGTGCCCGGTCAATATATCATCAAGTGAAAAATAAAGATTATCAGCAAAGGAAGGTTAACTAGCCAACTCACACATGCACACGAGTATATTGTATATACACCAATGCATGCAGATACATGAGACTGCATGGCAAACATCAAAATATTCTATAAAGATTCAATGGCTCAAAATCAATTTGTGCGCGCTATCCAATTTCACACCATTGATCATGATCTACACTAAAATGCCTAAAAAACAAAAATTATATGTTTCAGTGATCTAGCTATGTGTAATGTGGTTGCATATGTACTGTACTAATTGTCCTAGTTTGACCGAGCATATAAATTGAAAAACCACAACCATTGACCTTGATCTGCTCAACTTAAAATACCTATGGATCATAATTCAATAGGTTTTGATGGTTAAGTTATAGCAAAGCATCTTATCCTGTCACTAAAACATGATGAATAGAGTGCATCCCCAAACTGGATGCTCATTAATTTCTGGACAGTTAACTCTTGTACAAAGGATATAACATATTGCATGGAAGGTTAATTTAAAATTCTTTCACCAATGCAGATCTTAGGCTTGTTCCAATCGGAATACCATATTTAGCCCTCCAAGCATCATACTAGGTGGTTTTCATGCAAGGGATACATCTGCCTTTTACCAAATGAAGATAATACACCAGAAGATAATGCACCAGAAAGAGATGCACTTACTACAGAGAAAAGCTGTAACACTGTATCTGACAAAAACCAAAATAGCTCCATGTACTGAAACTACCATGTGCAATGCACAGAGGGAATATATATTATTTGCCAATAGGCAAGCTGAAAACTTGCCCAGTCAGATGTAGACTAAATATTGCATGGAGATGGACATGAGAATCGGATTTAAAGACATGTCCAAGTATTTGACTTGGCAAGAGGACAAAATGGAAATACATTAATACATAGAGAAAAAAATTAATTTTAATAAAATGATATGTTTAAATCCTGTGTCAAATAAACATTAAAAGAGATATTATTTTAAAGTGTTCCATTATGCATATCTCATCCAAACCTTCCAATTAGCTAAAAGATTCTAGAAAAATAACAGAGGGCAGGCATTGGCACAACAGAAAGGTTGCTCCATGGTGATTAGGTGCCACCGGTTCAAAATGTGGAAACAGGCTCAACACATGTGAGAGTAAGGATGCGTACATCTGACCCTCCCTAAACTCCATAGCGGCAGGAGCCTCATGTACTAGGATGCCCTTTTTTATTTTTTTAAAAAAATAACAATTTGCAAAGTTACTTTAATACCTTTCTTGACTATCTCTAAAAAGAAAAAAAGCTCACTTTTAAGTTCTAATGTTATTAAAGTAGGTCAAGAACTCAATACTTGGAAAGGTCCACTTCTCTACCAATTTTCAAAAGTTACAATTAAAAAAATGATAAGCGTCCAAGTGTTTGACAGATAAGCGACGGTTCATAACATATTATGCCTTCCCAATATGGTAAAAGCACATCGTAGACAATATATCCAAACAAACATTCAACATAGAAATAAATAAATGTGGAACCATCCAAGAAATGTGGAACCATCCAAGCAACATAAATAAAATAAACCCTGCATTGGTATCACTAAAACAGGCCTCCATATGGAAGTAAATAAAAGCTTCAACCTTCAAAAGCACATACAGGTTTCATATCACACTTTTGATGATAAGAGCAACAAAAAACTCATAGCTGCACCTGATCCAAATCCTTCCCCAAAAAATAACTCCTAGCGATGCAACATGTCCAAATCATGATTCTATCCCAATCATGAAGCAAGAAATAAAACAACCATGAACCAAACACTATGTTGCAGCCGATTCATGAAACTGGTGTGTTGTTTCATTCAAAGAATTGGGAGATGTTAGCGTGAGTGTGGAGTACCGAAAGGCTATCAACACAAGTTCTGAAAGAATTGTAGTATAATGCAGTATAATTTCAGTTGTTATACATTTAGAACAGTTTTCTTCTAGATTGGGAGATGTGGGCTTCCTATATCCAGGTAGAAAAAACAATCAAAAACTGTGTTTAGAGTAAATGGCCACAAAGCTAAATCCCCAATAGGTGAATTTCAGCATTGAACAACACAAAATATAATGTAGAAAGAGAGGGGATGAAAGATAAAATATATGATACTCAAGAAACCTTCTCTTCATGTTTCATTCCTTCTTGTCTTTTAAATTTTTACTCATGTATAATAGCGAAATCAACAAAGATAAACCATACAAAAATCAACAAAGATAAATACAATAAGATCAGCGAAATCACTATGGATAATAGCAAACAATACAATTCACATGAATTGAAGATGAACCGTGACCATTGAATCTAGAATACTAGAGCACATTTCAGGCTCTATATACAAGTTGATCCGCATAGATTGGATGAGAGTATTTAATAAGGTAAAGCTTACGGGATTGCTTGGATGATTGAATATGCTATTTGTGAATAAATTCTACCCACAGCAGAATCTTAAGAGAAAGCACGATCCAAGAGAAGAGTTTGATGACCCCCCCCCCAAAAAAAAACCCCCACCCCAGCCAAAAAAAGGAATTATGCATTCTTCACTGAACACATGATTTATGGTATTCATGTGTTTTTTTTTGGTATTGTAAATCAGAAAATTTCCCTAAATGAAAAAAATTCAGCTTCTCCCATCAATAACTTCTCAGAATCCACCATAAATGGATAATTCCATGGACTGTTATCAGGACATCCAGACATAAACTAAAGGCATACAAAATAATTGTTCATAAATAACATATCCTCAAAGTAAATCATCCCTTTAATAATTGTCAGGACTAACATGACTATGACAGCGATGCCTGACAGCAATGGATGGCATATTTCTTCTATAGATGTGACATATAACTTCCTAACACTACAAGTCAAGCAGAAAACATTAAAGCTCATGCGCTTACACCTTGAAAAATTGATGACCAATTTACACAATACGAGTACTAGGAGTTTAGGACATGCATAAGATTTGTCTGGATATTGGATAATATCATGTTATTAATTGACAATAACTACTGCCTATACTCTAGATGGTAGTAACAGAACTAACATTTCCTACACGGTAGGCCTCTACTAAATAACACGCATCTACATAGGTGAAAGAAACAATGGCAATGTGAATTTTAGAATTCTCCAGAATCGGAAAAATTCATCACTTGGGTATGAAGAATTTAAGACGGTCATAAATGATCAGCAACAGTAGTTTTCAATTCATCAAAAGATAATAATACATGAAAAATTAATATCACAGCCCCAAAGAATAACATTTAGGTCCCACAAAGTTCCCTTAAGAAGACTGGATAATTGCAACACTACCGGGTTGATAACAACATTCAAAAGTTCAATAATAGCAAGCAAATATCACATGCATCATTCTCAACAAGAATCTTTCTTCCTTAATTCTCAGCTTCTTCTCTCCATTCAACTGTAATCATAATACTAGATTGCAACTTTCACATTCTCCAAATCCCCCGCACTGCAACAACCATAACCATCAGGCCTTGTCTCCCAACTACATAAGGTGATTTGGCAAAGTCTCTAACTCAGATCAGTCAAGCTTAAAAACGCAAATAGATCTACAGTAGACAAAATGATATATAAAAAGAAATGCGATCTTCATAAAATAGGCCTTGTATAGGATCTCCAACATGAATCAAGACTCCGAACCCAGCTCAAAATGCTGAATTTGCTGAAAATACAAAATAAAACCATCCCTCAGCTCAAAATAACCAGATCTGAGCCACAGCACCATGTCAGTCCAAGCAGATTTCTATAAAGACAACCAAAAAAAAAACTTATCGCACAAAGAAAACCAGAAAATCAATCTTTTGCCCAAAAAACAGAGCAGAAACCAGGAAGCCTCTTGCCGGGACTCTTCTCCATATTTCTTAAATCCAAGGCCAGAAATCAAGCAAAGACCAAGGATTCCTGAAACCCTAGCTACCTCCAGATCAATTCCAGCGAGAACAACAGCAGATCTAGCGAAGAACGACCCAAAAGGAGTACGAGAGCACGGTCAAAATGGAAGACGAGAAACGAGGAAAAGAAAGAAGAAGAGAACTTACTCCTGGTATGCGGAGAGGAGGAAGACCGACGCGAAAAGGACTCTACCAGCGAAAGACACAAACCCCATCTTCCACGCGAAGAAAAAGCTCCGATCCGATCCAAAGACCAGAGAACGGGAAAGAGAGTGGGAGGACGGAGAGCGAGGAGATCTCTCGCTCGCTGTCTCCGATCGGATTCTTCGAAAGCCCCGGACGAGCGTCGAAAGTCTGGAAATCTATGAGACGAGACCGCCCGGATCTCTCTTTTAAAGCACGCAACGGAGCAAGGAGACTGGGACCTCAGACCGGCCACGCGGCCGCCCGAATTAATTGCACATGGATCTTCGCAGAAACTTCCGGATTACCACTCCGCTCCTTCCCCCCCGCGCCGGTGGCAGGCCGCGCTCTCCCATCGACCCACCGCTCGCTTCACTACGCGCATAGAAATTTATATGCAAACAAAAGATCTGTTCCTTACGTGGCAACCAAGGACGGCAGATCTGGCGTTCGCATGAAATATTTTATGCAGTCATATGCGTCTGAAGCTTCCGAAAGGGAATCGGGAAACGCGGTTAACATGGTTCGGTAGTAGTGAAAAAGCAGGCTTTCCGGCGGTAAGAGCAGGAGGGTCCCACTCCCGATCCGGTGGGACGCACGGATGGGGACCGCTGCTTAGAGAATCTCGTGATTCGTGAGGCATGACCGTTGGATTCTGTAATGCTTGCTGCTGGGATCGGACGGTCCAGATTGAGAATCTGTTGCAATAGGATTATGGAAATGTTTTGTTTTATTTTCTAAACCAATTTCTAGGACTTACTTCAAAGCAAAGAATTTATTGAGCCTTATGACATGGTTGTTGGAAAAGCTCCTTGTTTGTTTACATAATCTTGTCGGCTTATTAGAATCACCAAGTGTCTGGAATATATTTAAACTGCAAATGATTTCCATTTTCCAATTTTTATAATTGATCTGAAATGGGCTCCAATATTGATTCCTCAGGCTGCCTTAACCTCCATCTAGCAGGACAAAGGAAAGGAAATTACAGTGATTTCAAAAAAACAATGACATTGTTAAGTAGCTTAAAACAGAAAAGAAGGGCAAAACAGAAAAGTAAGGACCAGAAATATCTGATCAAGACTGAAAAGAAAACTTCTGAGTTCTGGATGAAGAGTTCGGTAGCTTTCTTTCTGATGGAAGCTTTCTTTCTGATGGAGGCTGGGTTGTAGATTTCAATCAGCCCCTGATCCAGTAACATTCACACAAGTAACCAACCTTAAAGTCAGGGATGATCAAAGTACAGAGGCCAAAACAACAATTATAGTCAACTGCACATTGCACAACTATCACCAGGTCAATTAATCTTCTAGATGTACCCTGCCTCATAAAGGAAACCACCTTCCATCTGGTTATTTCATCAAGTTATGACCATAAATTTATATAAAATTGGGTTTCAGCTGCTCAAGTGACTAGCTAATCCAACCAGCTAGTTACGGCTGCAAATTTAATGCTCCGTTATGCTTTCGCTGTTAGCATGAGTGTGGAGTACCGAAAGGCTATCAACACAAGTTCTGAAAGAATTGTAGTATAATGGAGTATAATTTCAGTTGTTATACATTTAGAACAGTTTTCTTCTAGATTGGGAGATGTGGGCTTCCTGTATCCAGGCAGAAAAACAATCAAAAACTGTGTTTAGAGTAATGAATCTATGTACAAAAAAATACGGCCAATCTCCCACAACAGTTAATGCACATCAGCCTCCACAGTAGCCCTTACACTTTTTCCTTTGAAGATTAAGAGTGTGACCAATATTGGGCCACAAAGCAGTAGTTACACATCTTTGTGTGTTCCATTAAACTGGATCATTGCTCCTCGGTATTATCCTTACAGGAAGACTTATTAACGGACCACCAAAGACATCTGTTACTTGGCGGTTCGATTCTTTATTCTTTCCTGTGTCATCAGCAAAATGGAGATCAAACCCTTCATCTTTATCGGAGTCATGCATGAACATTGTCCTGGAAATCGTGCGGAGGTTCCTCCAGTCACCATTGCCTCTGTCATTGCTTCCTTGCTCCTCCATACTTCTCTCTGACAAATCATCACTCTGATGACTGAAATTGTGATGACCAAAGCTTGGAGGCTCAAGAAAACTAGCTTGGGGCCCGGATGACTGAGAGATGGAGCAGGCCCACCAATGTTTAACAGCATGATTTTCTGGATCCCTTTGCCGAAGGACATCATTGCTGAGGAAAGGGCTGGAAGATGAAGCCTCTAAGTGACTCTGTATTCTATCGGAGAAGGGAAGACCCCAGCTTTTATCTTCCTCATCAAATTCAGCTTCCCCCCGGTTCATTATATCTTGGCTTGGCCGAGGTGTAGCTTCAATGGGTGATGGAGCCAGGTCATTAGAGTTGTCTACTGGATGTAGAGGCCAAGATGTGTAATACCAATCTAGCAGACAATGGTCCAAGGTATTATTGGTTGTACAAATGCCCCTGCTGCAAACATTCCTCGAGAGTAGCCTATGCGTAATTTCACTTGGCCTTTTAAACTCGAGGTAAATGGCCATGTCCTGTTTGGTGAACATTCCTGATAAGATCCTGGATGCATCAGTTGCTCCCTAAATTTGCTAAGGTTGGAGAGGAATTGTCGACCATCAGCACTTGGTTCCCAAAATTGATAGGTGCTATGGAAACTGTACAACCAAAATACAATAATACATGCAAGAATACAAGAATGAGATACATAGCTTAGCAACCACCACACTAAACATTAAAATACAATAATACATGCAAAACAAACTCTCCATATTAAATCAAACACAGAGACCCATATTGTCGCATTGAGTTCAAGAGGCATTTGCATTGGTTAGTTTTATTTTATTACAAAAACCTTCTCTCCCTACCTTCACCTAAGCAGTATACCTTTGTAACCATAAATTTGAAAAATAGGCAGGAGGTTGTCACAAGAAAGTTAGTCCTTTCTTTTTTTTATCTGTTCTCGATTTTTCATATTTGGACCAGAATCTTAGAATTTTCAACTTCTAATTTAAAAATGATGATATAATTTTCTCAGGTTACAAAAAAAAAAGCATAACCAACGCATGTGTCCGATAAACTAGGCCAAGTCATTGCTACAAGTCATAAATTTCACGAGTTCTCTAAGCATGATTGTCAATGATATATATAAAGTCTAGTGAGTGAGAGAGAGGTAAACTAGGTTTCAGATGACCAGATCTGAAGTTGGATTCGATAGTGAAACCAAAGACAAAGGTCTGACAACAAGGATCCGAGCCATTGAATATGATATCCTACCTATAAACTGCCTACACACCAAAAAGATTACTCAGTCAACTTTGGGAGACACTTGCAAGGTTCACTAGAAGCTCCTTCCAAATCCTTTTATTCACTGAGTGCTTTCGTTTTAAGTTTTTCATCCATGTTTATTAATGAGTTCGACTTTATTATGATTGTTTTCTTTCTTGTATCTCTCTTCTTTCATCATTTTCCTTGTTTCCTTAGTCTTTCAATATAATTGTCTTGATATGAACCGCATCTTGTTAGTTTCTTGCAATGTTACTTAGACACGTGAGACAAGCGTTTAAGTGTCCAAGTGTTCAGAGAATTCGACAAGGGAACTCTTAAGAATCATATGGTGGCACACCTATCGCTTATATATGTTTGTGTAAATAGGAACAAAAAATAATAAGGTGGACCTATTGCTTCTTCTATTCACAAAACTAATAAAAGATTTTCTAATGAATATGTTAGAATAAATAACTTTCATATAGTAGTGTCAAGCAAGCTATGCCGAACCGGACCGAACCATCCGGTTCACCCCGTAACGAACCGATGGAGAACCGGATTGATTCGGTCCTAAATTTCGAAATCCCCCTTGAATCGCCCTAAATCACTCCAAACCGCCCCAAACTAGGCGGTTTGGCCGGTTTGAACCGGTTCGAGGCCCACCACCTCTTTAGAAGGCTTGAATCATGGTCTATTGAACAAGGGTGAATTGCCTAGTTCACCGCGTACCGAACTGGTACCATACCGAACCAATAGCCGATTGGCACGGATCTCTGTACCAGTTTGGTAAACTTTGGTGTCAAAGGTAGACTCATAATGATAATGACATCATGATTTAATGGTATGAAGTGTCAAGGAGGGTCATAAGTGTCCCAAGTGTCCAAGTATTAGGCACATGAAAAAACTTAAAATATGGACATACCAACCTCCTAATCCTGAAACATTTCCATATCTACTTATCTTTACTATATATAAGTACATGGCACAAAAAAGTTTGTTATTTAAGTACTTCTAGAGTTTATTGTCACTTTTATGCACACAAGACCAACTTTCCTATAGAATCATATATATTAAGTATCATCACCTCATTCAGAAGTTCTGGAGCATTTTGTATCACGTCATATAGTGAAGGGCTGTTGATTAGAAATTCATAATGTGACGTGCAGGCAACATTGATTTAGAAATTAGTAGAACATGTTAGACTGAACTTATTTGAACAGTTTTTTTCATATTCATTTTCAAAAGAAAAGTTACAAGTTCTTCAAGTTCTTTAATTGACTTTCGATATGTCAAAAATCAAAAGGACTAAATGGTATGATGGTGGGAAGTTGAGATAGTTGATCTTTATTGGTCGGAGAAGAGGGAGAAATAGAAAAGCTAAGGAGTCTGAGGTATTCAGAGTCGATGTTAATTGAGAAACAAAAAACAGAACCAAAAAGTTAAATGTTTTTCATTATGTATAGCTCTACCATCTTGATAAACAACATGGAAGATTGATAACTGATAAGAATATCTCAATTCCTCCCAATCTCGGTCAAAAGCCTCTCCCTCACCCTTTCTGTTTTCCCTGTCAGATGCTTCCCCACCCCTTCTCCCTCCCCCCAAAAAAATATTCCTGGAATACGGTATTATTGTACAAATTTAATCACTTTCAAGTCAATTTTTATATCTACTTTCATAACAAAGAGGTCTAGAAACTGTAAAATTTGTAAATAGCTAAAAATTACAGATATATTACATGTATATGTTGAGCAGATATCTGTAACTTTAAGCTTTGATATGTAAAGGACATTCATCAACCAGGTTTGCAGGCTTTATATTCATGTGGAATAATTGCTATACTTGGCTGCCGATGGGTAACAGCTAATGATTTGAGCATTATTTCCAAATGCCCAGAAATTAACATACCTATATCCTACAATGCATATAAGTGAGAGTTTCAAACAGCTAAGAAAGAAATTTATATTCTAATAATGAAAATTTTATATTTTGATTAGATCCAAGATATAAGCAGGCTCAGCAGAACTTGGTTCACTGTCAACTCCTTGCAGCAGTGGGACTGATCAAACACCAGGTAACTGCCAGATCCTGTTCATTTGTTTAACTCAGAAAAAGACTTCAGCAAGTCAACAGCACCAGCATATCATATGCCAGGTCTTGCACAGTTGGATCCATCTGATGCCTCATCTGAAGGCATTCATGGTTGAGTCAAATTTATTTGATTTCATGTTAAAAGAATTCATGTTTGAGTCAAGTTCCAAGTGCTCCCATCATATTCACTCAACACAGGAGACCCTAGAATCTATATAAAACCTTATGCACTTAGTTTTCCACATAATAAGTGAACAAGAACTTGCTTTCAACAATGCTCTTTGGTGTAGTTAATTTCAACTCTTCTCATAGCATTGGAAGCACAAAGGCCAACGGCACTGCCAAACAATCACTGAAAGACTTGGTGGATCTGTGCATGGATGAAGGCCTCTTGCAGCAAAATCAGTTGTCAAATAGCTTGGAAACCCCAGGGATGGACCCTCCTATAGCTCCTAAAGCCTAGGCAATAGCCCAAGCAATTAGGCGACTGCCAAGGTGATAAAATTTGTACAAAATTTTAAAAATAAATTATACATTGATATATTCTAATTATTATAAAACTCGTATTGTTCTCAACAAACTAGTCACATCATATGAGCTAGAAAGATATATGTAACAACCAATGCGTGAGTTCTACTTAAAACATAATATTTTCAAGCACATCACAATTTTAATATTTGTACTGCACTCATAGAATCCAATTATATAAAACCATTATTGTTTTGGATTGAATGCTAGAGAAGGCATTCTTTAATGGATATATACAAGTATGCAAATCCTCTCTTTCCTTTATTTACAACGTAAGTTATTATATTTTCCCTATTTGACTAGTTAGTTGTTACTATTTCTGAAATATAAAATAGG
The DNA here is from genome assembly GCA_025769935.1 of Phoenix roebelenii. Lineage (NCBI taxonomy): Eukaryota > Viridiplantae > Streptophyta > Magnoliopsida > Arecales > Arecaceae > Phoenix > Phoenix roebelenii. The sequence goes on from JAOXJJ010000160.1 coordinate 37,080, forward strand.
AGATTTCAGAATATAGAATTGACCAATTATAGGGATCATGAGTTTGAAGCCGTCCAACAAAGCAATACATTTTTGAGAAAAGAGGCAATGCTAATTACTACTTTCCAAGCAATTCACCAACTTACTGGAGATCATAAGCTTGAAACTCTTCAAAATAAATGCCCACAAGATTATCACTATGTCACAAAAATGAGTGCTTGCTGGAACATCTTAAGCTCTCACCGCCAAGGTTTTAAAGAAAAAAGAAAGAAAGCAAGAAAGCATGCAAGCAAGAAAGAAAGAAAGAAAAGGAAGACCTTAGCCAAATCCCTGTTTTGGAGGCTTGTTGACTCCATTTCTTGTGGGGTTTAACAGTATCAAAGACAAGAAGAACTGGAAGAGAAAAGGAAAGGGAAACAAAGTGGGAAAGAGGAAGAAAGAGCAGAGAGAAAGAGAGGGAGAGAAGGATAAGAATTCACCTCAATATGTCCGCTGAGAAGTCAATCCAACCCTTGCAAGCCATGCTAGCCAACATTGACCACGAATGAGTGAGAATGAGAGAGATGTGTGCGTGCGAGAGAGAGAGAGAGAGAGAGAGAGAGAGAGAGAGAGAGGGCTAAGGAGAGTAGCTCCCTTACCTCGGTTGCCAATGAGAGCATAGGGGTTGTCAGTGAGAGGAGATCGTCCAATATTTTTTTCTTTTCTTTTTCTCTTTCTAGTTTGACCGGGACCTATAAGAGTTTGGTCAGGTCAAGTTTGGTCTCTGACTCCTATCCATGGGTCAGCCTAGCGACCACCCACTTAAATTAAGCGGCCTGGCCAACACCTGACTGCCTAGATGTTCACCCAAACAGCCAGGCTGACACCTATGTAGCATGCTTCACCTAAGCACCCCCCTATAACACACCTAGGCACCTAGGCAACCTACCTAGGCACCTAGGCAGGCACCCAATAACAACTACGAGTAAAAGCCTCCCCAAGATACTAACCTTAGTTGCCAAATGATTGTAACTTCGAGAACTAGAAATCCCATGAATCCTAGAGGAATTCTCATGGTCCACTATGTGGTAAGAGCTGGCTTTTCCTACTAGCAAGTTACCCAAATCACTCACTTCGCAACCCTAAGAAGACTTGCTTTTGTGACCATACCCTTGACATAACCTGTGAAGCCCAAGCAGTTATATTTGACCCTTCATAAGAAGCAGCAAGAGATAGCTAATTAATGTCTGAGGACAACTCTACACTTCTTTAGTTTTGTTTGACCTTTTGCACGTGCTAATAACTAAGTCTTCCTTTCTCAACTTTTGTACCTCAATTCTTGCTTAAATAATAAGCAATTGCTTACCATTTTTTTCTTGTTTCTTAGGTAACAGGTATCTGTGATAATATATTGTTGTTTGATTTTTTTCTTGATTTGTTTTCATTTTGATATTATATTTGAGCTGGATTAATTTGCTTAGTTATCTTTTTGAATCAATCTACAATCAATTATAACCTTGAATAAACAATTATATATGCTGACCCTCTTACTTCTATAAACAAATAAAATGCTATAATAACCAGATAATAAAACTATAGTTGTAACAAATAAAGATAAGTAAAGATACTGTTGGTTTTTCAGAAAATAATTGATCTTTATATAATCAGCAATATACTGACACTAAAGTGGGTGTATAATTTAAGTGAGCAAATATCTTCATACAACATGTACAAAATCAGTGAAACCGCATGCGGCAGAACACCAAGAACTGCATGAAATATCAAAGACCGGTCAACTAGCTTTAACAATTTGTGCGTGTCTGCAGTGACGAGCAGAGGAATACCTTAAGAATGATTTTTCCATTTTCCCTTGGGAACTCCTCATGCCTCTTGCAGCATCAAATGGAGAACCATACTTCCTATTTCCATGGCTTTCAAAGTCAAACAAACTTAAGCTACAATACAAAAGCAAAGGTTAGACTTGACAGAAGGTGGGATCTTTTTGATGAATACAAGGAAATGCAAACAGAAAGCAGGTGATTAACCTGCAAACATGGCCAACACCTTCAACATACACAGTGAAGTCTGAAATGAAGCGTAATATGTCATCAACATGCTGTAAATTAACAAGAAATGTTTTAGAGTAGAAGATATCTAGAAAAAATGATAGTTTTTCAAGAGCATCACCAAAATTTACCTTTGCCACAACAAATATTAGCAAGTGTGGAGTGATGAAAATTGACGCCATCTCCTCCACTAGCATCATTCCAGTATTCTGCATTGTTAAAGAGCCACCATCAGCAACTTTCTCAATTCCTTAAAAGCAACTTGCTGTACTGGAGATCAGGCACATTTAAAAAAAAAAACAAACATAATTATAAATTTCAATCATCAAGGTTTCTTATCAAGTCATCTGCCAAATGTGTTACTTTACACTACTTAAAGAAAATAGACAAGTCATCAGCATAAGCATTTATCAATGAGCATTAGAAATATCAAGAGCTCTTACTTGTACAGAAGTTGTAGAGAGAATCTGATCCATAGCTCTTTTTATAGATAGCATTTACATTTTTATTCTAACTTTCAAGAGAGAATGAGAGGATAGTGCATCTTATTAGGAAAGAGAGTGCATTTACCAATAACTACAACTTATTTAAGGTGGATCAAGAGCCTAAGCACAATTAGGTTTCCTCCATTTAAATCATATTTTGGGTTAACCTTAAACTTGAGGGCCTTTATGGATGAACCAATGACATAGTAGCGTGATCCTGTCTGCAAAACAGGAGTAGTGGAAGATGTCAAATATGAAAAGATATTTTAAGAGATCTAGGAAGGAAGACAGAGCATCCAAAAAATTTAGGACAACAATTCTGGAGAAAAGTGAATTTTCAGATTTCTCAAAAAATGAGATATTGGAATCCTTATCTCCTCCAATCCCTTAAACTAGAGCTCTGCACATCTGTTGCACATGAGAACTGGGGTATCGAGTCACATATACAACGCATGGAACTCGAGGGTTTGGAGACATGAGCCCCAGGATTCTGATTATAATAATTGAAAATTCTCAGTGACAGGATTGCCTTTCTTAATTTCTCCTGAAGTGGCAAGATCTTATTCACTGTTAGTCTCATGGGCATCTAAACAAGCCCCGAGGTCTATTTTGGTTGCTTTTCAAAGCCTATTCCGACTACAATAATTGTTTAAGAGCCCTTGTTTAGGTATTGGTTGATTTCAAAATTTTGAAAGATTTCTCAAATTAATTGGGTTTATTTATTTATGTGTGGGACTACATGGAAACAAGTTTCATAACTTCTTTCTTCTTTTCATTTCTTTTTGATTGTGTTAAGGAGCTTCATGAGGAATAAGGTAGTCAACCATTATTGTAGTGATAATAGGAGCCCTAGATTTTCTTTGTAAGAGAATGGTAGTTCTTTCCTCAGTATGTTATGGACTCTTAAAGCTAAAAGAAACAATGGGGTGTGGAAGCCAATGAGAAGAGACTACAAGATAATGAGCCAATTGTGAACCTTTAGAGGAGATGGTGGAGGACTTTATGAAAAAATCAATTCTGTGGTAGACTCAAGCATCTACAACCTTAATCACTAAAATTGTGGCAAGGATACCAAGCAAACTTCTTTCCTACAATTTTAGAGAAAAGAGAATGCTGGGAATTTTACTTCATCTAACATCATTCTTGAGTTCCTAGGCCTGTCCTTTATAAGAAAAAAACAACAAATAACCCCTCAAGGAGTAGGTTATTGTTAGTTGATCTTTTACACACTTGTTCCATGCCGAATGCATAAAGAGTATAGTTACTGTAAGTCATGAATCTCGTGAATGTAAATACTTAGAAGGTGATCAAATAGATGCTCTTCACATGGTTGCCTTCAGAAGTAAATGTAAATTGAAGTAATATTAATAATCTCCATGAATAGATCAAATAAACATCATTGCACTTAACCCTTTTAAGCGCATGGTTTGTTATTCCCAATGCACTTCCAAAAAGTGATAGATTATCGAACTGACTATTCACTAACCACAATCTCCAATGAAGACACAATTAACTCAAGATAAACTAGATATTTACCTGTCAAACATGCTTTGATATATGCACCAATTCAACATCCATTCAAGAGTTTTTGGTAGGATCAGATGATGTTTCCTTCCATTTGTTCTGGAGTTGACAGCTGGGCCAGCTCCAGGGACCCATGAGGAAATTGGAAATGCAAGAACTCCTCTGTTAAGCATCCCAATTAAGTAGTTCTCCTTGCGCATTATTCGCATTATCACTTCGTGTGCAGAGAGATCCTTGACTACACAAAGCTGTTGTGACTTTTGTAGTTCAACAACATTTTCTAGAATTTTAGGCCAAGGTGTTGTTTGAATTTCACGATCTGTGACATTAAGACTGAACAAACAAAAAAAGAAGAGAGATAAATTGAGCTATAGTTCATAAACGATTCAAAAGATTAACCATTTATTAAAATAAATATGCAATATTACCTATTATAATAGAAGTGGTGAATTTTCACCATGTTTTTAAACTGTACAAAGAACTTCAGAAAGTTGAAAAGTCCACAGAAAGCCAATATAACCATAGACCCAACGATAATTACTTTGGTAAATGTGAAAGGAACTAGTGGATGCCGCTTAATGCCTCTTTTGCCAGCTCACAAGGTTTTTCTCCTGACTCAACTGCTTCCATCCCACACTTTGCATTAAGCAAGGCATTCCAATCAACAAACAATAAGAAAAAGGCAATAAAACATATCATGAAAATCACATTTAAAATTTCAACTATCCACTTGATGATGATGCATCGAAGACCTTTCTCACAGTAATAATTATACAGCCTTTCAAAGAACAGATCTAAATCAGCAATTGGTTCTGCCTTTAGTCCTTCACCACAAAGGAGACCGGATGGGCTCTCGCTACCAGAACTTGGCAACCTTTGGTGATCAGACAATTCTATCTCAGGTGTTGTCTCACTAAGCAATTGAGTTGTTAGTGATGATTCACTTCTCCATGGCCATTTGAATCTGCTGGGAGCAATTGCACCCTTCTGAGCACCGGTCATCATTCATGGAAACTCAAACCAATCACATATACCCAGTCCATGCCACAATCTTCTCATCTGAAAGGCAAAGAAAAAGGCTGGAACATTTAACGAGAAGAAAAATTATAAGATTGTGGTTCAAAGATATATTTTCGTGATACTAAATGCTAAATAACCTCTGTTCTTATGAAAGGATCCACATCAGTGATTCATATTTTAATTCCATAATAATGGGTACCACATCCTACATAACATATATTATTATGGATTGGCCCCACATACTTATCCTCTAAATATCTAGTATTTTCTTGTTTCCAAATCTTCTTGGATAAACTATTGGCGTACCAAGTAGATAAATCTGATAATAACTAGATTAATCTGATTTAAGGATTGCTGAACTGAGCCGTACCAGCCAGTTCAGCCCGAACCAAGCCGTACCAGCCAGTTCCCTGATGGAAAATGGTTGCCCTCTAGGGGCAGGAATCTGATTGGATGTGGCCGGAACCGGCTAGAACATGATGGTTCCATCCGGTCCGAACCGGTACAGATCTCAGAACTAGTTCGACGAACCTTGATCTGATCTAATATCATGCGCCACTTCCATGTCAACCATGCCAATCAGAACTTTATTCTATGCTTCTAAACATATTACATGTGATAAGTATGTCTTATGTTTTTTGATACCTTCTAAAGCTTTTTCACTTATATAATCAAATGGACCACTTTCATATATTGATGCCAAAGTCTAAATCTTTTTTAAGTATATTTCCATGATAGCTTCCTTCTTCATGATTTTTTTTTAAGAAGGATCAGTTATTTTATCCTAACAAGTCTACTTCGAACAACGTATCTAGTCATCCAAAACAACAACCAAGAAAAAAGTATAAGAAGAAAAATAATGCAAATAATGCAAATGTTTCACATGAATACTCTGCTTTGCATACCAGAATACTCTTCAAAGCTTCACTGTAGTTGGGTGACTCATCACCTATAGTCTATACGGACATGTTTGGCATTCAATGTGAAGGAAAACTTCTTTCCTACGGGCTGCCAAAACTGCTATTGTGGTCATAGCTGGCACTGTTATCCATCTAGCCAAATGCCAACCTTAGATGTTACCAAACAGGCGGCCTTACAAATTCCAGCAGTCTAAAATTTAGGATAAGTTAGTTTTATTTTATCTTCCTCCTACATTTCCGTCGCTTTAGTACTACTTGAAAACAGGGGGCATTTTAAGAAGCTAATATTTTGAAGTCCGAGTTTTTTCAGGCTTTTGTCTTAAGAGCTTTCTGGTTCCTGTTTCATTGACTCCACCAGACTATTCCAACATATACCACCAGAGCCTTCTCTATGTAGAAGTAATCAATAGCACCACAGAATAACCATAAAAGCAGTCAAAATCAAATCTAAATCCCAACTCCCAACTCCCAATTCCCAACTCCAGGAATTCCAACAGATGACCATTGCCTCAAAACCGAAAACAGTTCAAGAAATCCATAAAATCCCAATACAAAACACTACCAAAAAAAAAGAGGAAGCTGCAGATTACTTCGAGTCATCAACATTCACACACCGCCCAGCGATCGGCGCATCAAAATCCTTGGGAAATCGGGACTCTCCGATGCCAAGAAGAAGAGTCCGTCCCAGAGCCAGGCTGAGAGATCGAGGAAGACTGGAACGATCGAAAGAGTCATAGGAAGGGCGAAAAAGAGCGAGTAGGGAAAGAGAGACAAATAAAAGGGGAAGCGGAAAAAGGTAGGTTTTTGGAGGGTAACCCAAGCGGCGAAGGATCGAAGGAGAGATTAATACATTCCTATTTTTTATAATAAATAAATAAGTAAATGAGAATCCATGCGTTTGTGGCTTGTTTACTTGTGTCATACGCTCATACTCCAGTTCGCAGCTGTAGATATCACTAGAGATGGGCATTGGGCCGGGCCGCCCAATCTCTAGTAACGGGTCATTTACTACAGTAACGGGTCGTGCCTAGCACGGTCCATAAAAAGGGGCCGGGCTGGGTTACGAATTCCTGGCCCGCGGGCCGAGCCCGACCCGGCCCATAAGGGCCTGGGCAGGCACGATTCGTGGGCCAGGCACGATTCGTGGGCTAAGCACGGCACGGCCCGCGAGCCAGCACGGCACGGCCCATAAGGGCCTGGGCTGGCACGATTCGTGGGCCAAGCACGGCACGGCCCACGAACCAGCCCGAAACGACCCATAAGGGCCTGAACCGGGCCTGGGCCGGGCCAGGCACGGCTCATCCCCCTTAAAATAAATGAAAATAATTTTTTTTAATAAATTAATAAATGTTGGGAAAAGAAAACTAAGGATTTATTAATATAAAGCCACCTTAATGGTGGGGGGTTTGGCATAGACCCCTACCAGTTTATTAATTTAA
>JAOXJJ010000162.1:7397-29628 GCA_025769935.1 Phoenix roebelenii
TCTTCCTAGGAATTTGTTTCCCAGGAATCATATTCCTAGAAGGGAAAATGCTTCCCGCGAACCAAACGAGCCCTAAATAGTAGCAAGGAGGACAATCTAAGAAAAGGAAGGGTAACTTGGCTAGGAGGAAGGAAAGCAGAAGAAGAAGTGGTGGTGGTGATGATAAGGAGGAGGAGGATTTTTATTCTGCTAGGTAAGTGACTTCTCCATGCGTACAAGATTTTAGTATTGTTTTCTGAGTTTATGTTCCACCATATGCCTATGTCTTGTTTTGAAAACTTTGAAATCATGGTCTTTTAAAAATTCAAAGTTTTAGGTTTTCCTCATGACTATTTTTATCAACCATCATGACTTCAAGCAAATTTCAAATCATGTTTTTTCTTTAAAAGATTTAGACCTCAAAACTATTTCTGAAACCTATGTTTCTTTTGAAAGTTTGATTCCGTAATCCAATTCAATTCTATAGTCGTTAGGAATTTGGAACCAATGATTTGTTCCAAAGATTTTTGGCTGATCTTTCCTTGAAGTCTTGGTGCCATGTTAATTGGAAGTCATGTTTTGGTATTTGATATGGAAATTCTGATTTTTTATGAGATTTTGAAATGGTATTTAGGAATTTGAACATTTGTGTTGTGATGGAATAAATTATAAGTTATTCATAAGGCATTTGGATAGTTTTGCAAACTGAAAATATAACAAAAGTAAACAACTTATGTGGACCACTAGCTACATGGTACATCAGCCTCATTCAATTTGTTAAGGAAGATTTCTTCAAATCCCTATCTAGGTGGTATATGTGACCTTATTTGAATTATCCACAAGGATATGTGGACCTTTGGGAAAGCAGCATGCATGGACCTCGACGATCTCCTCTGCATTAGCAAGGAGGATTTATGCGACCTCATTTGGTCTATCAGTTAACCAATGAGGACTTATGTGGCCCCATCCAATTTACTAGAAAGCAAGGTCTGCAGTAACGGAACTGGCACTTTCTACTGGTAGGCCAACAGTACGATACATGTGGTACCATGCCATCCTGTCCCGGTGTATACCGAAAAAAAAAATAGAGGGGAAGAAGAAGGAGAGAGGAAAAGTGAGTGAGGGGGAGGGAGGGAGGTGGAGAGAGAGATGCCGAAAGAGGGAGAGAGAGGGGGCTTGAAAGCCCTCCTCTCCTCCAGTCGTCCGCAAGCCCTACTAGGCGGAGCCTTGTTTTGAATGAATAGAGGCTCGGATGGGGGATGAGAGGGGGGGAGGGAGAGAGATGCCAGGAAAGGAAGAGAGGGGCCTCAGAAGCCCTCCTCTCCTCTGGTCATCCATAGGGGCCACTAGGTGAAGCCTCTGTTTCGAACAAAACAGAGGCTTGGCCCTATTATATTTATATAATTTTCGAACAAAACATCCTATGCCGACTTCACTTAAAGAAGCAAAAAAAACTCAAAAAGAATGGGGCCAAGCTCCTATTTCGTTCGAAATAGGACGGAGCGTTCCTTTTTTATATTTTTTCGAACAAAACACTATATGCCGACTTCACTTAAAGAAGTGAAAAAAAAATAAAAAGAGCAAGGCTGAGCCCCTATTTCGTTCGAAATTGGGCTTTGCCAACGGAGCTTGCGAATGACCAGAGGCAGAGATGAGGGCTTCCAAGCTCCCTCTCTCCCTCTCTGGACTCTCTGTCCCTCTCCCTCTGGACTCTCTCCCTCCCTCTCTCTCTTTTTTCCTCTCTTTCCTTCTCCCTCTCCCCCTCCATCGTCAGTTTTTCATTTTGCTTACTGCAACCGTCTCAATCCGCCACCAGTACGGCTCAGTATAGTTTGAACCAGACAATTCAAAATGGTTCCACCGCCCTTACTAGAGAGGATTTTACATGGCCTCATCTAAAATGGCAATTCATGTGACATCAAGGCATAAGTAAAACTTCGCAAGAAAAAGAAATTGTATAGAATATAAGAGCTTTTTGAAATATAAATTTTCCATTAACCATTGATTTTGAACAACAATTGGACTAAGAATTTGTGTAAATTATTTGAACTTTTTTTAGACTGGTGTTTGGATATCAACAACTTTGCTTTTAAAATTTCAGAACAAAATGATTTTAGTAAATTCTTGCTCAAGCTTCTCACTAATAAATTGATCATGTGTTCCATCTTAAAGTTATTTCTTTTTTATGGAACTTTAAATTCTTTGATTATGGTAGAAATTTACTTACTGAGCTTCATAACTCACTTCATTTATTGTACAATTTTCAAAGAGCTTTAGTGGATTTATTCAAAGAAATGGATTCGATATTTTGGAGTTTGACATTTGGATTTAACAATCATTGGAGTGATGTTGGTAACATCTCCACTTGGACTTTTGAAGGTATCATATTATGCATGACAAATCATGTTAAAGGTTGTGAGCGGATTTCTACTGCAAACATCATGGATTATATTATGTTTTTAGTCATACTTTGTCTGAAATTATGGGTTTTATCAAGAATGTTAAATATTTGTGATATTTTGATCGACTTTTATTGAGGATGATTAATTTTGAATTTTAGTTTAGCTTGATGTTAGGGTCACACTTCAAGGCTCGAATAAGTTCACTCAGGGCTTGACAGCTATGGTGCTTGAGTGCGGGGATTTACTATACAGCATTGCACTCAAATTCACCTTCATATCTCTTGATAAAATTGTTGCAAACTGAATGTAGGTTCGTCTTCGACCATCAATGACAAATGCACTCCTCCAAAGTCAAGAAGTTGAAAATGTGTTGCAAGTAAAGTAGGACCAAGAGGGCCAATCATCTTATTGCCTCATGATGGAGACACTACGTGCTGCTTTTGGATTAGCCAAAGCCTACTGCTATGGTTACTTGCTTAATTTCCCTCTTCACAATGTTTACTTCTATTCTGCATTGAACAAGAATTCAAGGCTATGATGGGGAGGGGAAAAACCTAACATAAAACAATATTCTGTTATATCACGTAAGTATATAATTAAGAAAAGTGCAAAAAAAAATGGATAACTGTGTAATTCAGGTTAAGCAATTAAGTGCGTATGTTTTTTTTAAAAACAAATAAAAAACCTAAAAGCAAATTGCATCAACTAAAGTCCATGAGATCCACGTGGTAGTCCTTCCGGATCAGAAGAAATTTGCTTTCCCCAGTCCTAGATCTTGATCTACCCATCAAAATCCATTAACCTAGAATAAATACGAAGATTCAGGATGAAATCAAGAAAAAAGATTCATTCTTAATGTAATTTCTAAGTTGAAGAGCCGTCATAGGAGAGGAGAAGAGGGAATCAAGTGATCAAAGAACAAAGTTGGATGAACTCCCACGAGCACAAACTTATCAAAGGCTAAGGGTACATTAATACACAAACTTATCAAGGCGCAACATAAGACGCAGTGAAAAGAGGCACAAAAATATCAACATACACAAATAATAATAAGCAAGATCTGTCGTGTATCGTACTATACCAAAAGAAACCGGTACATTCAAGTCGATACAAGCTCCATACCGCTCCGTACTAAGACGTACAAAGATGCATACTGGTCCGTACTGAGGTGTACCAAGATAAAAATTGAGAAAATGGATAAAAAAGTTATTTCGGTACAGAGGTATACCGTAAGGTACTATACCGAATCGATAAGTTACCGATACGGTACTCGGTACCGAGATTGCAGACCTTAATAATAAGTAAATGATTCTAACACTAATAACATATTTATCAATTTATAAAAATAAATACAAACAAATGATGTATTAGCATTTAGATTCATGCATACAAAGGCAGGGGCGGCCCAATACATTTGGGGGCCTAGGGCGAACTCACTGAGAGAGGCCTTTTGTTAAAAAAAATAATCATAATTTTTTAATAAGTATAAAATATTTTAAAAATGCTCGAGATTCGAGAATGCCCAGGATGCAAACTATTCAAAAACGGTAAGATGAAACTAATTAATCTATAATTCTATATAGAAAGATAAGGATAATAAAAAAAATTAATGTTCAAATTAGTAAACCATGGTAGGAGAAATTTGTTATAATACTTTGTGACTTCTCCCCATGACACCGAAATTGACGACAAAATGTCAAAATTTCAGCTAGAACCAATCCAAAACCTGTGCTGTTTTCGAATTTCCAGTTAAAACAAACTAATGGGGCTGTTCAAACATTCTGTTTTCAAAAATTATAAAGTTTAATTCTTTAAGCATGATGCCATCAGATACATTAAAATAGTTGAAAGTGATACTTGGATCTGAAACCATCAAACCAATGAGGTGAAATAAGTGATTTTCATATTTAAACAGAAGTGTTTCAATAGTAAAAAAAAATCTACAATAGACTTTTTTTTGGCAGGGGGGGGGGGAATTGAGATGCTATCTCCAAAGGAAAGATATACAAGAAAATATTAGGTGAATTCAAACAGTCTTATGTTTAGTTAGTGGATGAAAGTAATTTTTGCCTCATGAGAGACAATAAATCTCGAAACTCCAATAAAAGAAGACAGAAAAAGGGTGTTCAAATTCTGCTTGTTGAGAAGGCCAGAGAAAGGAATTTGAGAATTGAGCTCTGCTTCTAATGCTAAGAGCACCAACACAAGGACAATGGCACAATGCAAGATATAAAAAATAAAACTAAAAGAATCATCCTATCCAACATTCACTCAGAAAAGATAAGGAAGACCGCTTGTAGATCAAATCAATAAGTACATTAGAAGCAAGGAAGCACCAATTTCAAGCAAGGCTGGACAAATGTTTCAGTGAGTTCCTATGAGGGAGTGGGAACCGGGGAAGCAGTATGATTTCAAGATCGACAGGAACTTCCAAAAGGTAATGCCACTCAAATGAATGCAAAATGTAAGTGTGATTATCAACTTCACGGCGCATGACCGAACTACTGCTGTAAATGGATCGGATTGACCTCAACGGCTCAACCAATAGACATCTGATGCTAGGACAAACAAACTACGGAATTAGGCATCACAAATTTTCATAGGCATTTCCTCAAACATCTTTCTTGTCCATCTAGAGAGAGACTTACAAGAGCAGCGGGCTGACGTGAAGAAGACAGGAGTCAGGGACTCAGTCACTCAGGCCGCAGGGGGCAGGAGGGAGGCGAGGAGGTCGCGGGATGGCGCGAGACAGAGAAGACGACCTCGCCGGCGCCCTTCGGCCCTTGTTGGTCACGACGAAGACGGAAGAGGGTGCTCGGTGAAGCAGAGCTGCAAAAGAGTTGAGGAGGATGATAAGGATTGAGGGGTGGAGGACCATGAGGATTTTAAAGAAAGGGATGATGGGCGAATGGCGATGGGATTGCCAGATTGGGACGGCGTCGCTACAGAAGACTTACCCTTAGTCATCTTCTCGAGGTAGCCGTTGGCTCTACGAGAAGGGGGAGGAGTCGTCCGTTGCTTGTCTTGTCGACTGTCCATTGTCGTAGGCAGCTAGGCGCCAGGCAGTAGGCCGGTAGCTACTGCTACAATGCCACTGTCGTGAAAACTGCGGTGCAGTGCAGCAGCGGGGTCTTCTTTGGGCAGCGACGCAGCACGGCGCGATGGCAACGGGGGCCATCTTTGGGGCCAGAGGCCTTAAGCGACTGCCTCAGTCGCCTAGGGCTCGAGCCAACCCTGTACGAAGGACATGACATGTGACATATCAAAAATTCAAATATAATAAGACAATAAGCCATCACAAAATAACCAAAAAAAGGGATTGAATTTCCTAACAGGTAGAAAGACGGAAGAAAAATAAGGGGAAAAAGGGACTAGGTCCCTTGTTTGCTATCACAAAGCAACAGCAGCTACTAAAAATAAGAAGACAAGTGACTGAGTCCCCTGTTTCACATCACACAGCAAGGACTGAATCCCTTGTTTAGAAGCATAAAGGAATTGGAAGCAAGAGCACCAGTAGCAGTAGTAGCAAGGGAGGAGGACGACGAGGAGGAGAATAACAGAAAAAAAAGAGGAAGAAGAAGATGAAGAACAACAACAACAACAACAACAACAACAACAAGGTAGCACCAACAGCAGGGTAGTAGAGGAGGAGAATATGGCACTAGTGGTAAAGGAGGGAGGAGAAGAAAGGACTTAATAAAGAGTGGAAAAGTTGGTCAGAGCCTTAGATCTGTCGGAGGAGAAGAAGAAGAGCTGGTGGGAACCCTAGATCCACTAGAGGAGGAGTGTCGATTCCTCACAAAGGTGTTTTCATATCCCTAATCCACCCTCTCTTCATCTCTTTCCCCTTTGGGCAGATCATCATGATCTAGTAGCTGAAATTCAAAAATGATAAGGCACACTTTTTCCTGTGCCTGGGTTTTGTGTTTCATAAAAAAAGTGCTAAAAAACATGCCTTTATAATTCCTGAAAAACTAGGCTTCACCTAGGGCTAGGCAAAGGCACACTTCGGTGAGGCTTCACCTGCACCTTGTGCCTAGGTGTGCTGATATGCACCTTTGTTAAAATTGCTCAAGCACTAAGAGGAGGGTCCTCATGTTTGAAAAGACAAGTCAACCGGTTGCCATTAGGGATCAGGAGGTGAGGCAAGGAACCGACTCCAATGGTCGAACTGACCCAATTTCCCACAGGGTTAGCTCAGTTCGGGCCAGTTCGGCCATCCTTGACTATGGGCCTGTCCTATAGATGACAAAATTGATTATTGACTAAAAATCATATAAGGTAGTAATAGGAAAACTATGTAGCCAACGTGCAACCATAACCATCCAGCCTTGTTCCAACCATTTGGGATCAGCAATGTACATGATAACCAATTAGCAAACTTGGTATATTGGGGTAGATGTAGTGATGCACAGGACAAGCTTACGCGTGAATGCTCCATAAATTCAAGAAAACCAAGTTGGTATACTATATTGACTACGAAACTATATGACTTTTCAGTTCCTGAAATATAAGATATGCAAATTTTTTAAGGCTTTCTCTTGCAAAGAACCTTTAGATGGCATTTTGAATTAGAGCAGAAGAGTGACCAAAAAAAATAAAGAAAAAGCTAACAAGTAACAAGAACTCTCAACTAAACATAGCCTAAATTTATGAACATATATAAAATTAAAATAAAAATGAAAATGAAAAACTTTCTCTGCAATTAAGTTAATTCAAGCTGGAAAAAGTGAAGGGCTCAACGATGAATGACTACAATAGGCAATATTGCAAACTACTAGCATGTGACAGATTCATCCACCTTACTAAAAGGGATTGGTCATTTTTTTTTCAAATAAGCTACCATTTCCTTATTTTTCACACAGAACTAACCTAGCAACTTATTTTTACATTATAGACATCTTTAACCTACAAGTTTAATAAAATTTTATGCTTCTGTCTTCATGAAATAATAGACTTCATGATTAATTGCATAGTCATACTAAAGCATCAGATGCAATGTGTCCTAAATCTGCTGTGGCAGATTAGCATGTCTACTAGGTCAACAAGGAACTAAATCTCACCCTCAATGAAGTACTAAAAAATTTAAACTAGCTAGTAAATCAGAATCTGTCGTCTTGGACATATTATGTATCATAAAATGTGATAAAAGAAAACTACAAAGCAAAACCTGTTTAACTAAATCTGCACATTGCGCTGCTGGACTCTAGCCTTCTCAGCATCAATGATGGACTCTACAAGCTTCACTGCACCGTCCAGCTTCCCCTCAGCATTCACAACTACATAGTCAAAACTTTTCAGGTGTTTCACCTCCTCTCGAGCTGTGGTAACCCTTACAAGAAGCATTTCAGCTGTTTCTGTCCTACGGTCAATTAGCCGCTTTACAAGTGCTGCTTCACTCTCTGCAACCAGAAAAATGAACACTGCAGAATTACCAAGTATTGACTTCAGGGTAGCTGCACCTTGTATATCCACTCTCAAGACAATGTCATAACCCTTGGCCATGTAGTCACGAACCTGGAGACAATAAAAGATTCCTCTGTTGAGTTATATTATTAATAATGATTCAATAGCACAAGGAAAAATTTCATAACAGTGGTGCAAAATACAATGCATATTGCCTCATGCGCAACACATACACACATACATATAGTACCATATGCAATCATACTGCATATGGACCAAAATAGAGGTTGACTTAGCATTTCACAGACACAATGCATACATAAGCCCACATAATGCATACATGAGACCGCTTAGCATTTTGAAGCTGCATATATAGACCACTCTTATAAGGGTCCATGTAGATGAAGCAAGTTCAAGCTGACGCTTAAGCTTGAGATCAGAAAATGTTAAACCAACCCGAACCAAGTGGTTCGGCCCATACCGAACTGAACCAGCACCAACCCAAGATAGTTCGGCCGGGCAAATCGGTTCAACCTATAAATTCCTCCCACCCCGTCGTGACGACCTCTTCGAAGATGTAAGACCCTCTTCATGCCCTAACTTCGCCACTCCCTCTTTTGACAACAACCGCCAACGAGAATGTAGCCCCCCCCCCCGGCGTCATGGAGCGAGCAGTCGAAAGGCTCTAGGCATAGGTCCTCAATATACCCCTCTCTCCGACAGCAGTTGTTAAACCTCCTCTCTCTCTCTCAGATAGTCCCTCTCTCTTCCTCCTTCCCCTCCTCTCCATGTCCCACTCTCCCTCCTCCCTTTACCCTACTCTCTCTCCCTATTTCGGTACGTCCTAGAACAGCACGAGATAGATACATACCATACCGAACTAGTTACTGACTAGTACAAGCCTCGGTACCAGTTTAATGAACCTTACTTGATCTAGGCTTTAAGTGGGCCAAATATAGGTATAAATGTGCTAAAATGTTAATTATATTATAATTATTGCTATTGGGTATTAGATACTAAGTATTAAGCACCAATTGTTAGTTATTGTTATCAATATTGCCATTATCTATCCATTAAAAAACATTAGCATTATTATCTCTTTAATATACTTAATATTATACTTATTTTTAAATAATTAAAAAGAGCATATGATATGCATTCATATATGCAACCTGCATATCACATACACATTACACAGTCCCTTGACTGCCACATACCAAAGCCTCTTTTTAAAACACTATTGCATATATTGCCACAATACATCATATGCATGATTGCATGAGCGAGATCTAAAGCACTAATGTCAAGTCATTAATGAGGTGCCTCAGTGCATATCAAATAGAGTGGGCATATCTTTTGCACCAATAGCACATAAAAAACAATTGCAATGAAGAAGAAATAATAGATGCACTCATGGTGTCTTATAACAGATATCCACATTAGACACTTTGACAACATGGGCACCAGCTCTCCATATGATGCAGGACAGGCCCAGCCAAAAAAACAGAAGGGGCCCAGAATAGGCCACATTGATCTTCAGACGATATCTTGGCTTCTATCAGAAGATGTGACATCAGAACCATTTTGATGGTATGAAAACCACCATTGGAAAGAAAGAAAGACAGTGAAGCCTTCTAGAAGACCATCAGAAGTTCAAGTCTAAGCCCAACACAGCCTCATCTGATAGAAGCCAAGGTGCTGTCGGAAGAAGAGGGGCTTCACCAGTGGTCTTCCAAGAAAGTAGAAGAAAACCCAAGTCAGGCTCTGAGTTAACCATGATCCGACGGAAGGATATTCACTGTCAGAACCATTCTGACAGCAATATAACTACTGTCCACTGTTCCGACGGCTATTAGATCACCATCAAAAGGTTTTTCCCTTCTAGAAGCTTTACTTCGACAAGTTTGCTTAGAGTAATGTAGTAGGATTTTATCCTTGTGCTTAACTCTAAGGAAATCCAGTGATCCTTATCCCTTGTAGGGCTCCCAGAGCCTATAAATACCCCTTATGTACACCCACATTTCATCAATAAATGTAGTTTGCTCTCTCTTGAGTGCACGTTAACTCATATTTGATCTCAGTTTTACCTTTTGCATGTTGAATTCTGCAAGACCTAGTGGATTATAGGGATCGGCGGTGAGGCCAACTGGTGGAGTCCTTGGTCGCCACGTGCTACAATGGTGTTACTTGGTGGAGTCCTTGACAACAATGAAGCCCTCTTGGTAGCGAGAAGCTAAGATAACAGTAATCACCTAGGTAGTTTACTTCCTTAGTTTCCCAAAGCTTGCAGATTTAAAAAATTTTTTTCTGCTTTCTTACTTCTAAGTTTAGTTTAACTTATGCTCAATTATTAGATTATTGCTTAGCAAGTTTAATCTTCTAGTAGGTAGCTCTGAAACTAACATCAGGCCTTTCTTGCCTGCCTCGCCAATAAAAACTTCTTAAATAGTCCTAGTCTATGATATCCATTTCTTTAAGGAAAATTTCAAAGATGTGGTTTAACCATCCAATCTTGTCCAGCTATTTAGTATTGGTTTTGTGTATCCTTATTTGTGAAGCTTTACTATTCAAAATCATATCTGATTTAATTTCAAACTTTTCTACATCTTTTCCCACAACCTCTATGTTATTTTAGGTCTTCCCCTCCTTTTCTTGCATCCCTCAAGTCGCTGCATCACCTCTCCTTATCAGATGCTATCTGATCTTTGTTGCACAAGCCCATACATCCCAATCAGTTCTCCGTCACTTTGCATTAGCTTGTGGAACTACTACGTCTCTTCTAGTATTACCCATTTCTTGCTCTATCCCTCCTAGTTTTACCAAATATCCATCTTCACATTTCTAAATTTGCGGCACTCAACTTGTTTCTTAACATCTGTAATTTTGTTACACTCAACTTGTTTTCTTAGACCATCCTTGTCGCCCAACATCCTAAGCCATATAACGACAAATGCTCCATTATGGCTTAACAAAATTTCCGTTAAGCTATCAATAGTACCTCAAAAGTACCTCTTCATTCATCTAATCAGATGTAGTTCTAGTACATCAATCCTCATCTATCTCTCTATTAAATTGTACAATAGATCCCAAATAACAAAAAAAGATCCTGCTTGAGTCTAAATCATATGGCTCATGTTGGGATTCCCAAAAATGTCACTAGGCTCTAAGAGGTCAACATGAGACCACAAGTGTCGGTTTTATATAGAGGCTAGAGGCAAGGACACATATAGAGCTCGGAAGCAAGGGCTTCTAATTTACAAAAGCTCGATTAATTTTCCTCGTGCCCTAGCACATCTTCACACCATATGGCAAATGTTGGGGCTAGGACTTCCTTCTAACCAAGCTACATAGACTTTCTTTGTGCTTCGAGCGTCCTTAACAATTCCATCGAGAACTAAAAAGCTAATTCTAGATGGAGCCATGCCTTACAACTACAACAAATTTTGGCTCCAAAACTTCTCTTATGACATCACAATATACACACACACACATATATACACATATATATACATATATTATACATATATGTGCATAAATATATACATATATTACATATATATCAGGTCAAAGTATATGTCACATAGGCTGGTTATGCACTCAATCGTGTTGCTGTATAGGTTAGATTTTTGAGGATGGAAGAGGCGTGTTGGTGGGACCCAACAACCTTGGGAATTCAATTATTATTAGTTGATTCTACAATTATTTTTGGAATTTTAAAGATTCCTTCATCCAATTTACCTTGGGTCTTCTCTCCCTCTCCTACATCCTTCAACACAAACTACAGTATCTTTCCTTACTAAAGCCCTTTTTGATCTTTGTTATACATGTCCATATCATCTTGGCCAATTCTCCATCACTTTGTCTATAATTTTTGCAACTCCAACAACTCTTCTGATATGCTAATTTTTCACTCTGTTCTTCTAGTTTTACCACACATCCATTTTTACATTCTCAATTACGTTGCACTCAACCTCATCTCCTAGAGACGGTTCGCTAACATGTTGAACCATACAACATGGCAAGCCTTATTGTTAGTTCTATAAAGTTTCCCTTAAACCACCAAGGTATGTGTTGATCATATAATAACCTAGAAACACCTCTCCACTTCATTCAACTAGTTTAATTTTATCACATGGCTTATATATCTCTCCATTATTTTGTATGCCATATTTCAAATAATAAAACAAACCATATTATGATATCTCTTGCCCATTGACTTGAATTAGAGCCTCATCTTCATTTCTATCTTCACTAAACTTACATGCAATATACTCTTTTTTTTCTGATTAAGTCCTTGTTATCTAAAGCTTTCTTCCATAAATGCAATTTAGTGTTTACCATGGATGGCAGAACCATGCTGAACTAGCTAGTTCGGGATGTACCGAATCAAACCGATCGAGCACTGGCACAGTTCAACCCATTGATTCGAAATGGATGGGCAGGGAGAAAGAGAGAGAGGGAGGGAGGGAGGGCTTGAAAGCCCTCATCTTGTTGGCAAGAGCTGCCCCTATTTTGTAAACAAAATAAGGGATGAACCCTATTTTTTTCAAAATTTCAAAATGAAGTCGGCAAACTGTTTATTGACCTCACTTAAGTCGGCATATAGTTTCTTAAAGTCAATAAAGACTATATGTAGTCAACAACTATGGTTGTTTTAAATGCAAGGGCCACCCAACAAGATCCTGATTCATTCCGATTAATTTTGATCTGTTCTTAGACGTTTGGTTGGGGATAATCTAGTATAGAAAAATAAATCCTATGTCAAATTACCATGTTTGGTGCAGCAAGAGGATAAGAGAGATGGTAAAATAAATGGTGGGTCTCATGCCTATTTTATTAGAGAGAGAAGGTAAAACAAATACCACCAGGGATAGTATTTTTTTTCCACGTTAGATTACCAAGCGGAAATAATCTGAAATTGCCGTTTCTTGACAAAAATGCCCCCATTTATATTATATTAATGTTATATTAATTATATTAATATATATTATATTAATGTATTATAAATATATTAATTTATTATACTAATATATTGATTATTATATATTAATAATATAATTAGTTGTTAATATATCAGATCAAAATGCTAATTTTAATAAATAGATTAACTATATATTTTATTTATTACTATTATCACTATATTTGTTAATTATTTATCATAATTGATATAATAAATTACTTTATTATTGCAAATATATTAAAATAATAAGATTATTATTTATAAATAATAATATAATTAACATATGAATATATTTATCAATAAATACTAATTTTAATTAATAATTAACAAATATTTTTAATTATTAATAAATCTAACATGGAATTTATTAAGAATTAATATATTTATTTATTAATAAATATATCTATAAAATTACTAATTAATATATTTACTAATATACCAAAACTATACTAAAATTA
Organism: Phoenix roebelenii; assembly: GCA_025769935.1. NCBI lineage: Eukaryota > Viridiplantae > Streptophyta > Magnoliopsida > Arecales > Arecaceae > Phoenix > Phoenix roebelenii. The sequence goes on from JAOXJJ010000162.1 coordinate 20,603, forward strand.
ATTTATAATTAGTAATATATTTTCTAATATATGTATAATTAATTTAAAAATATTTATTAACTTACGTAAATAAATATATTTCAGTATTTGAAATAGTTCATGTAAGTGGGTTATAAATAGTCAACAAATACACTGAACAAAAAAATATATCGTTACTTGAATTGTTTATTCAAGTGCATTGTTGGAAATTTGACAATATTCCCATACAAGATTACCTCTAACCAAATGAACTCTTAATATTTTGTATTTGTTAATATCCTTAAAAATAGAGAATTTTGTTCTATTTTTTTTCATCAAAAGTGTATCAATGTTGCTAAGGATACTGAAATTCATATTCATGTCTAATATCATGAAGTCCAAGTGATATATTTGATTCCTTGCTCGATCCATATTGTTATTAGTTACTCGTGTTTGGGTATCATATACATAACATTCCCCACAATCATGTCATATAAATTAGATTCTGGGAAAGGTTAATAAATGTATCTCCAAATAGGGTTACTTAGAAACATCTTATAGGTGCTAAGCTTCCATGTGTCCCAAAATGCCGAACACTTACAGCCTCTAAAGACTCCAACATATATGTATTTCTATATTATATTTCACAAAATATGTTGCCAATTGAAAGGTTGCACTAACACGATCAGAAAAACATGCACAACATTACAATGATTTGTTAAAAATCTAACAACTTCTTCAGATTATAGATTCTTTTTATATTTACTAGAAAGGATTTACTAGAAGAAGAAAAAAGGGAGTCTTTTTCCAGGGGGAGAACATGAATGCATAAAAAACGTAAATAATCACCATTAGAAAGCCAATTCTTAAAGACCATATTTTGTATGGGAAGTTTGTTGACTCAAAAGCACTAATACTGGCTAAAACCTATGGTATCTATATCCACTTTGATAATATTCTTTTAGTACATTCAAAACAACTTCATTAACATAGCAGCTAATTGTCACATTTCCTTTCCAAATTTACAAATTATCACATTTAAAAAAGTTAACATAGACAACGTGCAGCATCACAATTAAAGAGTCAGGTGTACAAGAGAGTAGTGATAAAATTGAGCCAAACCAAACAAAAACTCTCAAAGGTGCATCAAGGTTTTGGCAAAGCCTTATGGTTAGGTTTGCAGAGATCCTAATTAATATTAGTGTATCTGCTTTCCTTTGGGCACGAAAGATCACAATGTTAAGATATTTCATTTTCAACACAACTGTCACATTTTCTGAATAAGGTCTTTGGAGTTTGGTCCTCTTCTTCCTAATCTCCTAACATCATAAATTTCAAAACAATTTCCAACATTTTCAATATAATAACACAGAACTAGAGTAACCAATAAGTAGGGTCAGAATAACAACCACCAACACATTGAAAACACTTAAAATGCTATTGTAGTTTTCACTGCATAAAAAGATGACTGGAACAGGGTACCATACTCACAATCTGGAAATGTTCTGCTAACCAACAAAGCAATTAATTTTAATTTAGGCCAGATCTCAAACATGAGAAATGCCATAATAGAACCATGTTATATAATGTAAAAGCCTGTGATGACAATTTGCTACCCTCCAACCCAATAGGATGAGATATTATCTTTTGAATAGGCTGACCTTGATGGGAAGAATTGACAAAGAAAGATATGTTTTCTATCCCAAATAGATATGATAATTGCAAATAGATCTAGATGATAGTAAAAGAGTATATTTGAAGTTGTATCTGACCAAGGTCTCCTTTTCTTTTCCTCCATGGTCTAGGGAGAGTAAATTCTGGCAAGCATCTTGTTGGGCAGAAGTCTACTTCCATCCAGTTTCTTATAAAATAGAAGTATACCTGCTGTTTTGGTATCCCTTTGTAATCTCCATATACAAGGGCATATTCTAAAAGCTCGTTCCTTTCAACCATTGAAAGAAATTCCTCTTTTGTAACAAAATAGTAGTCCTTGCCATCAACTTCACCTGGTCGTTTTGCTCGACTGGTGGCTGTGACAACAAAGTGAATTTGTTGCCGAACTTCTAGCAGCCTCTGCAAAACAAATCATGAGCAAGCATTAAAAATATCTAGCAATCTTGATTTCAGTTTCCTTGGTTAACACCTAATAAAAATGATATAATGGATAAGAAGACAATGCTGATAATTCAGCAACTAACTTATTGGTGGAAGGAAGAAAACTTTCTTCACAGAAACATCTGATGAGACCTAAAAAGACCAGGAAAAACAACATTTCTTCCCCTTCGTGATTTGCATAGGAAGGACATATTAGGAAAGCAATATTTCAATGTCATAGTATTTAGAAGTTCAATTAAAATATTTGGATAACCAGAGTTGAAAGATATCATAATCAAATAAATGAGCTTTTAGTCACTGCACAATATCAGTCGCATAACTTATGTCAAACAAATACCCAAATAGACTTGACGGTCAGTGCACAGACTCTACAGGGTCACCTATGTAACTATATTTCATTTCTAAATTCAGAAATCAACAGTTACCACTTTCTAGGAGACAAAAGTAAGGTTGCTACTGTTTGTTCCAGTCACAGAGTAACAAATTGTTGCATGAGCATGACTTTCTTTATGCCCATTGTTAGTTCAAGCAATTGCACTCCTTTGTGAAATCAAACATTGCATGAAATAATAATGAAAAAACAAAAACTAAAGCCTCAATAATAATTTTAGTTTCACTACACCAATTTATCTATAAGAACTATGCCTATGTTGTGCTTAATGCATAATACTTTGTACACAGCCAGTCCCAAACATGAATAAAGTGGGAGGGTTGCGGCAGATTGACGACCAGCATAAAACAATAATCACATCTTATGAATATGAATCGTAAAGAAGGAAAAAGATTCATGTAGCCAACCCCAACTAGTTTAGGATTATGGCTTATTGAGTTGAGTTGTTGCACAAGTGTATCTATAAGCATTATAGATGAATGCCCATATATAAATGCATATGTGATGGCCAAAGATATATTACCTTGATAACTGCATCCTTGCCGACACCACTTGGTCCACTGATAACAATTATTAGGGGATTAGGAGGTGGTGACAAAGACTCCGAACTGAAAGATGAACCTATTGATGCTTCAAGGCCCCTGTACAATTCAGCCTGCCAATAGATCCACATAAGTTTCACAACAGAAGAAAATATAAAATACTTCAAAGGTACAATAGTAAATAGTCAAGAGAGGGCAAATCTAAAGTTAGTGGAACATTCATTTAAAAAATTCTCATTTTCGCCTATTAAATATCTGTCGGACCAATATGGTCAAAAATAGAGATTATATAGATAGAAGGGTTGGATATGTTACTCAAAACATGACAAATAGACGTAACGTGTCAATCCATGACTTAATGTTAAACTAATTTTACTCAAAACATGACAAGTATTAAGATTGTAGCTTTATCAGTAAAAAAAGCTACCAAAGCAGAGGATGAAGTCTTCAATGTACGCTTCCTCCTACGACGGCAACAGTTTTAACTTTCAAACTCATACACAAATCTAATAAACAAACCACATTAGCAAACTGATTTCGCATTTCTAACAGAAAACGGAAGATTATATATCTATCCCCTTCCAATGTTCAAAATTACCAATTGTTTGGCTCCTACTCCTAGCTAACGCCGTCCATGATAGAGCAATGAAACAACAATATTCTCAATTTCTATAGATATCGAATCTAAAATTCTTATTTTGTTTCCAACAATATCTCCTCCGATTTTCAGCTCCATGAAGGAAGCTGGACGCGAACATATAAAGATAAAACCAAAAATAACGTGAAGTTATAACTGATCCAAATGAGAGAAAATTTTGGTTCATTGGAATCAGGCGAAGTAGAGAGGAGGGGGTCCTGATTTTACTAAATAACCCAGCCCATGATACAGCAATTAAGCAACAATTTTTTAAAATTTCTATATCTAAACTTTATCTTGTTTTGCCTCCAACCTTATCTACTCGAAGTTTCAATTTTCATCTCAAGAAACTGGAGAAAACATACATACTACGCAAATATGATCCCAAGATAACACGAGCTACAACTGATCGAAATGAGAACAAAATTGGCCTTTTATTTGGAATCAGGCCAAGGAGATAGGAGAGGTTCTGACCTTATCCGCGTCGGGAGGGGGCAAGGGAATGAAGGGAGACCGCCTGCCGTCTCCGGTTCTGGCGGCGGAAGCCATGAGACGGGATCCGAAGCGCTTTCTTTGGATTTCCGGTCGATTCCGAGTGGAAAACCTGGGAATGGCGACTGAAATCGAGCTCCGGAGAGGAGTAGAGAGCTGGGATCCAGCGATGGAGGTGAAGACCCTTCGGAAGAGCATGGAGGGGAGAAGGGAGAGCTGAGGAAATACCACAACCCTCTCCATACTCTTGCTGTCTTTAAACCCCTCTTTAGCCCTTGGCTTGGTTTAAGAACCAGCGACGGAGGTGAAGGTGGCGCGAGCCAGGTATCCCATTTCCTTGGGGGCGCGACTTGGGTTGAGATAAATCCAGGCGCCACCAGCGAACCTTCTCATAGGGTAGGGTTATAAGTTTTACAAGCTTAAAATTTTAAAAATTTAAAATTCAGATCGAAAAATTCACCACAACCACTAGCAGCCAGAATAGATTATTAAACTTAGATTTAATCAGAACCTGATCATGATATAACTCAAGCCTGGCCTAATCAAGTGTAACAACCCAGGACCTCACCCAAAATGGCTAGCCGGAAGGTATTATTTGGGTTCCTTGATCCTGTATAAGTATCCAGGATCTATCCAGCGAATAACCGATGTGGGACTAAACACACACCCACACGGGTCTTCACATACTCCCCTCGTTCAAGCCCTGACGTCTTCGTCAGGCTAAGGGTTCATATCTATTCAAATTAGAGCACAAATACCACAATTGGCCCGTGGTCAGCCCCAATGAATCCATGCTGCAGTGTCTCCTAATCCACATAGGTTATGAGCTGGGTCCGCTCTGATACCATTTGTAACAACTCAGGACCTCATCCAAAATGGCTAGCCAGAAAGTATTATTTGGATTCCTTGATCCTGTATAAGTACCCAAGATCTACCCAGCAAATAACCGATGTGGGACTAAACACACGTCCGTACATGTCCTCACATACTCTCCCCGTTTAAGCCATGACGTCCTCGTCGGACTAAAGATTCAAATCCATTCAAATCTAATCACAAGCACCACGATCAGTCCGTGGTTAGCCCCAATGGATCCGTGTTGCAGTGTCCCCTAGTCTATATAGGTTATGGGCCGGGTCCGCTATGATATCATTTGTAACAATCCAGGACCTCACCCAAAATGGCTAGCCGGAAGGTATTATTTGGGTTCATTGATCCTATATAAATATCCAAGATCTACCCAGCGAATAACCGATGTGGGACTAAACACACGCCTGCACGGATCTTCACATCAAGTCTAGCTCAATATGATCCAACTTGATAAATAAATATTATATATATATATGTCAAACAAATTATTTGCATGTTTCATACGACTATATATCTAATCATGCTAAATTATTAGTTTATATAAGGGCACCATCAAAATAGATGAATAGTTGAGGACTCCAACCCAACAAAAATTAATTCAATTAAAATATCCCAAATCTTTCCATCCAAAATTCCTATTTGACGTGATATAACTTGATTTACATAGCCCAACCAAGCTAGTCTAAATTTAGCTTAAAATGAGCTTGAGTTGGGTTAAGGTTTGATTAAAGAAATTTTAGACTGTGTTCAATTTGGAATAAAGCTGATTACGAGCCGAGCTTGGATACAGAAAATATCAAATTTTATACAAGTCTGACCCGAAGTCCAATTAAAAATAAATAAAATTTAGACCCGAGGCCCAGCCTATAATCAGCTCTAGCTAGAAACATATACAGGTTAGTGCTAGTGTGTGCTATATGCTTGATGCACATATCAAAAAAGCAATTTGAATGGATAAGTATGATCCAAGAATCAAAGTTGTTTGAAGAATAACTCTTATTCATATTCTCCATTTTTCCTCATATATTCTTCTTATCTCATAATCATTTTAAAGAAAATATAGAAGGTGTGTTTAAATGAGAATTTTTATCTATACAATAGGAAAATAAAGCATGGTGTTGCTTGAAAAGGATAGTTTGTCAAGAGCAAAAAAAAAAATCCATATAGAAAATTGATGTCTGAATTGGATGTAGAGAGGATGCATGGGTCCCATATTGTAGAGATTATTTTTTTTTTACTGACGGTTACATATAATATATTTTGCAAGTTCATAATCCTATCATTTTATAGCTTTTATGGAACATATCGTGATAAAGTGAGCCAAGCTAACTTATTGAAAATGTCTAAAATCTTCCACTTCAATATTAAAAAAGCCAAAATGAATGCATTTTATACCATAGACGGCAATGGTAAATTACAGAGAGATAGAAGAGGAAGTAAAGGAGTGAGGGGAAATGATGGCATCTTAGCTAGGTAAGCTTTATACAATATATAATAGAATTTTTACTAATAATTATATATAAAAGATATTTTTCAGTTAGGCTACCTAGAAAAAGCTTAGAAAAAATATGTTTTGAGCCGGTAAAGTTTCAATATTTTTCATATAGACCCTTCTTCTTCAAAAATTTACAATCGAATCCTACAAATTAATTTTCTAATGCAATGCAATACAACCATCTATCTACTCCTTAACAACATTAGCCTAGTACTTAAAAAGTCCAAAATTCCCCAAGATTTAGTATGGTTAGTAGAGAGCCCAATTGTTAATTGGAATTATTATGTTGTTAGGTTAAACTTAATTTGGAAGCATCCCTCTCTTCCATCTATGCTATTGTAATCCAGGCCGTCGAGCATATCTTCCACATCCATAAGGAAATGAGGTATTAAAGAAAAAATAAAAGAGGAGGGAACCATTACAACCATCCAAATCCATTTGTTCTATTGGCTTGAGTCTTTCGCCCATAGTTTTTACAATCATCAAAAGGAAAGCTTGAAACCTAGATCCGTTTGTTTTTTCCTCTTTTCTATAATAAGGTCCAATCCAAGAAATTGATCTCGGATTCACTTATTGGAGAGCTACAGTTAAAATTTGATTTGTCTAAGCACGCATGTTGGTGTTCTTTTTGTGGTTATAGCTCTATTTTTATGGACTTGGCCCTCATTTCTAGTGACATTTAAAAAGTAGTCATACAAAGCTATAGGAGATTATTGTTGCAATCTCTTTCCACATTTGCACCAAATCAAATCAACCATTTCCATACTTACACCAAATTAAATCCTAGAATATTATGGAGAATATTCTTTTCTTCCATATGTGTAAATTTCTTTTAACTTTTTTAGTAAAAACTGAATGTAGAAGCATTTATAGGTGGGTTCAAGTGGTCCTCCAACTATAAATATAGGTGCCTAGTCATTGTAAAAGCCATCTTATCTTTGTTATTCCGTGGGCTTAAGAGTTCTTTGTTGTTGCTTCTTCCTCTTATCTTGCTACTTCTTTATTGGATAGACCTTCTTCCTTCAGAAAAAAGATCACCATATGTGCTATTTTACTATTAGAATATTCCAATTTGCTTGTGGCATTTGCATCGATATTGAACCTATGGTTCACCAAAATATATAGAATGCTCTAGTGTTAGATATCGATCTAAAGGATGTACGTCTTCAATAGTTGTGTGAATAAGTAGTACAACTGCAGGTAGAGCATGACTATACAATTGACCATGATTGCTACCTTAAAGGATCAAATAGGGAGGATAATATGTTATTGGATGCATCTTCCGAGCACTTCATCAAGTCTTTCTACCACCATGCTCTAAATCAAGAGCCTATTCACCTTCCCTTGCGTCTGCTTGATGAGATAGTCTTATGAGATGTAATAGGCTCTTCAACATCAAAATCGAGCTTTCTTAGTTTCATTAGAGGCTCAATCAAGAATTTTCTTGACTAGATCACCTCCATCGAAAGGTTCTCTGAAGCTATGAACATCTCTAACAATGAGAAGATGAAGATTATGGCCTTGAAATTTCAAGTCTATGCATCTATAGACTAGGAGAATATCCGACACTCTTAAGTGGCCATTGAAAAAATAATGATACACTAAATATAGAGAAAACATCAATATTGCTACTTCCTTATGGAAGATCACTTTTATTCTCTATATCAATCAATATTAATCTTAGTCGGAGAAAAATGAGGGTCACTAATAATATGAAGGAGTTTTCATATCCCCGCTTGGGTGTGCTCGCTAAGGACAAGGGAACTTGCATAGCTAATTACTTGTATGGCTTATAGGTTTTGATCTATGATGAGATCATTGATCACATTATGTGGCTTATATATGACACCTTTCACAAGATGTTGCGTATGGAGAAGAAATTACAATGAATCTAGATGACAAGAAGGCAATCCATCAATGTGTGTGCCAAAATATGTGCTACTCTTCCTCCTCCAAGGACAATAAAACTTCCTAATCTAATATTGCAAGGAGACCACCACTAGTCACCCAACCATCATATCATGGTTCTAAGCACGGCAAGTTCTCGCAAACCTCACATCCTACTGCACTTATGGAGATCTAGGATACTGTACTTTCTAGTATGAAGAGCATGACATCGATCGATGAGAGTTGATTGTTGAACCTATTTATAATGACGAACTAGATGATAGACCCATTATCGAGCATGAATAGACAAGACCAAAGCCTAATCTTACGATGAATGATGTATGTACCTAAAGTCGAAAAAGAGGATTAGCCTCAAACCAATATTTCTGGCACTCGCTGCACTACTAGTGGGCATGTTTGTAACGTCACTATTAATAGCTGATTGTACAAAAATATTGTATTTTAGGAAGTCATTGATAAGCTCAATGTAAAGATAGATAAGCATCAAGGTCATGTTGCTGATCCAAAGATTGATTTAAAGATTGATTTTGATGATTACAAAATCTTGAAGTATAATTACTAATATTTGTGCTGCAAGAAGAAAGATAATTTGTTTTGCAAGGAACATAGCAAGTTGGAAGA
>JAOXJJ010000163.1:0-28710 GCA_025769935.1 Phoenix roebelenii
AGGCTTCCGCTCGGCGGGGCACTTGGCAGACTTCTGCCTGGCGGGGCGCTCCCTGCTCGGAGGGATGCTCGGCGGCTCCCTGCTCGGAGGGATGCTCGACGATTCCCTGCTCGGAGGGATGCTCGGTGGCTCCCTCCTCGGAGGGATGCTCGGTGGCTCCCTACTTGGTTACGATTTTCCCCCAACAAGTTCCATGCGATATTTCCAAATGTGCAGGAACCCTTATCAGCTCATGACTCCTCTTTGTCAACCACAACCCAGATGGAAGATTGCATGCCCTCCATTGAAGAATTTTTGAATCAGTCGACTGCTGGGACTGCGGAAGAGGGAGAACTTCAGGTTGGGGATGTCCAAGATCCTTGCGTTCTTGATTCATTAGACATCTTAGACTTCGACTACGGCGATTACTCGATCGCCGGTGTGGATCAATATTGCATGTCACGGGCTTCTCCCCCGGCGATTGACTTCTTTCATAGTGAAGCCAATGGTCTAACTACTGCTGGCTCAGATGGTACTGGCACCAACAGTACTTCCCATCTGTACTCGGACAGTTATATCTCCTATCTTCTAAATGGAGCACCGTCATTTTCTACCGATGTGTTCGCTTGCGCCGATACCGAAATTCCGAAGGATCGAGCTTCTTCAAGTTGCGAGAGAGAACTGGACTCGATGGAGATGTTGTCATTGCAGTTGTCTCAGTCTCGGTCTCACACCAGCTGCGGCAACAGTACGTAGTTTCTAATTTCCGGTCAGAACTAGGTTTCAACTTTCAAAGAGGCTCTTGTTTTGTTTTCTTTGTTCGTTCGGAGTGTAGCAGGTGGAGGTGGAGTTGGAAGTGGCCGCTATGTGCGTCAGTAAGCGGGCGTAAAGTTTCGCAACAAGACAAAGGCCGTTAAGAGTTTTCCATCAAACTGCTCGCCCTCCTCTACCGCTAGACCATTATTACCCTCTTTTCTTTTTGGTAAAAAGACAATTATTACCGTGCTCTCCCCTTCCTCTGGACCATTTAACATTATTCAGAGCATTAATTAGGTTATTTATCTGATTTCCCACTAACACGTTATTTCGGTTACCTAGTGGTAGGTTAAATTTTGAATTTAGTAATTAAAGTCTAACATCATTGCACTTGGGTGAGGAATAACTTGAATTAGATTATTCTTTTATAAAGCAACATAGATACAGACATTGACCTATAGCGACCAATTAGCTCCAATGCAGCTCATTATTCAACACATATATCGATATTTTTTTTAAAAAAAGAAAAAACAGTAATTTTAAAACCGTGCTCTCCGGCACATACGGAAACAAGATTGTTAGGATTAATGGAATTGATAAGCCAAGATGCCATCTTTCACCGAGGGATAAGCTGAAAAGATTGTATTCATAGGCCCTAGAGATACCGCACATAATTTAGCATCAGATGCCTGCTGCCATTTAAGGCATTCCCAACGAACAACAAGTCAAAGTAAAATATAAAAGATAACTGTATCTTTGATTGCATAGAATAAATGTTTTAAATGCTTAATTATCATTCACGTCGCATGTAATTAATTATCAGATGGCACCACCACCATTATTCGTATTTGAGTATGTGCCAGTAATTATCCTCGAAAAGTATGCGCCAGTAATTCGCCCGCAGGTTAAAACATAGCGGGGTTGGCATTTGGAAAAATTAGGCAATCACACTGCATGAACAAGATGCACGATATTTCCTCCAGCCAAAATGCTGCACCATTTTGATGCTGTAGCGAGATCTGATCACTAGCTTCTCTCCGCTATGCTTTTATTACATAATTAAATGAATGAACTCCATATCGCATATGTATGCAAGTAACATCTAGTCCAGCATGGCGTACATAGTTCGTTTCTGTTGCTGTATTCAGCAGCAGTCACGACATTTTTGCCTTTGCAAAACAAATTCTAGCAAAAAGACCTGCGCAAGAGTAATGGATGATAATGAGATGATTTGGAAGCTAAAGGAACCCAGAAGTCTCTATGGGCTGGTCAGAGGGACGGCGGCGCTGCAGATCGAGGTGGTAAGTTCGCTGCCACTTACTTTCGGGTGCTGCTCCACCCCCAAGCAAGTGATTGGACCGCAAGTCTGGAATCTGCTCGGTGCCCTCCAGCAAGACAGCAGTAGCCGAGCTTCCAATCCGCGATGTAGCCAAAATCAAATCATTGCGTCGGATCTAATTCTCGGAGCTATGATATATGAATGTTCCAATTTTCTTGTTCTTCTTTCTTGCATGCTTAGGTTGGTGGAGATTTTCACGGGGCACGGAGTGGAGCCTGACTACTATGGGTGAAGCGCCATGTTCCTCTTAGCTTACGGCAGCAGTCGGGTGGGTGCTGTCTGCCACGATCTCTCCAATCCACCATCTAAAATCTCTTATCCGTGTTTGTGTCGTTTGCGAAGGAGAAAGATGATCGCAGGAGATTCTCTTCCTTTATCCCACCCACCTGCCTTTGAATAAGCCACTCTAGCTGCCTGCCATCATCTTAACATCCCCGTCCAATCAAACAACGAGAGAGAGAGAGAGGCGGAGAGGAATGGACGAGGGCTGGCTGCACGCATGCACCCGCGGAAAGCATCGGGGCTCATACCAACGGAACAGCGACTGAGGGTGGTAACCTCTTCTTCCACCAAGGCTGGGCCCGGACCCAGACCCAGACCCAGACCCGACCTAGTGGTGGGGCCCTTCAAGTGCCTTCTCCAGTTCTCCCTCACAACTCCCGGGTCGCTGAGGTGTTGGAAGACGGGTTTGACTGCCGGGAGCCCGCTTCGCGTCTCTCGCGAGTGGAGTGAAGATTGCTGCTCGACAATTTCCCACCAGAATCTAGAACTTGTCCCCTGCCTGAGGTATATGCGACCTACGCATCATGGTCATTAAAGCATCTTCTCTGCTGGGGATCTTTTAATGCCCTAGGCCTGGGCCGGGCTTCCGTTACTTTTTGGTATTGGACCGAGTTGCCAGCTCTTAAGAACCCGCTGTCCATCCTGCGTCAAGGACGCACGTGAGGCTATTGATTGATGCGACCTGCGAAGTATTGAAATTTTAACTTGCAAAGTTAGTAACTTTGCTGGTGGCCCGGTGCATGTTTTTGCTGGGGAAAATGCATGCACCAGCAACCCTTCAAGTTTGCTCCATATTATATTCGGACGTCTCTCTCTCTCTCTCTCTCTCTCTCTCTCTTCTATACCTCAATGCAACCTGTCGAAGTAGTCTCCATTCCTCAGATTGCTCGGTCACACTGAAAGGAGACGTGGTCCACGGAGTCCTCCACCTCATGCCCGAGGCAGGTCGGCTGAATGCTCAACCCGTGCCTAGATGAGTCCGGACATCCTCCTCTCTAAAGCCTCAAATACTTCCAACAAGTCAACTTTCCATTTCAAACCGGTCCTTCCATCCTAAGAGTCTTAAAAAAATTTATAAAACAAATTTAAGTTTCTAATATGCCATTATCCTTAGGAAGGCGATCCTCTGCGTCCGGATTCTGATCATACCGCAGTGGGAACGGCATGCACCATATATAACACTCGTATGACTGTTTTGTTTGATGGCCGACCGTCTTCTGGTGACGTCGTCGAGAGATGCTGAATGCTGCCGTCTGCGCAACGCAGAGGATTCATGGGTGTCGCCTGGGGAAACTTTGAGACTGCGTCCACCTCCATCCCTCCCATCTCCTCCAGCAACCTCTTTCCTCTGCCATGGAGACCTGCATGGTGCAAAGCTGCGTATAGCAAAGGCGAAGCCAACGCAGCCGGTGATGATCGCGGGGCTAGGCTTGCAGGAGAGGGCGAGGATGTTGCCGATAGAGCGGTTGAGGCCGAGAAGGTAAACACATTGACAAACCGGTTGGTGAAGGTTATATCGACGAAGGCAATGGTGAGGGGGCAGCTGCTGGTGTGGCGACATCCATCGATCTTACCCAGATCAATAAGAGATGAGGGCTAAGTTGGATGGAGTTGCGGGGGATGGTGCACCAATTCAGGCTGGACATTGTAAAGCTCATCGGCATGCCTTCGAGATACTCATCATACACAACAACAGCAGCAGCAGCTCTAATAACAATGCCCAACGGAGCAACTCTCATTTGGAAGCATCCATGCAGCCTCCAAGACTTATGATCAACATGCCCATCGGTATTAGAGATGTATTAGAGCTAAATTTTAAACTGAACTAATTTAAACTAATTTTCTAAAAATGAAATTGAAACCGAACTGACCATCTACAAAATTATTTGAAACGGATCCGAATAATTGGGTTCGAATTGAAAATGCATGTCAAGGGTACTTTAATGATGGGCTGCTGACTTCAATAGATGAGAAGTTGGATAAGCTAAGGTGTTTGTAGACGTTTGTAATTAGGGATATATGGGTGGCTGCCGGGTTAGAGTTCATGTTTGGCAAGGTCCATGAATTGCATCAATCACTGACCGGCATACGGGTGAATGAGGAACAGGTAAGAGTTGGGGTAGTTCCGAAATAATTAGGGATCTTCTCAAGGACGATGGACGGTGAACTGGTTTTCTTTATTTTTATTTTCTGTTAGGGAGTATAGGCAGGTACTTGTCAGGCGCGTTTGGCAGCGTGTGCATGGCTTGCTGTGTGAGGACTGTGCCCATGCCGTTCGCACAACAGCTAAAGCAAGCAGGTGGCCAAGCCGTAGGAGTGCGAGTCCAGTCCATTGATGAACAGCATTAACTCCTAATTGGTCTTTATCTTCCATATCTAACTGGCCCCCATTCCTGTGTCTGCCGTCCGGGGTTGGAGCGCTGCGCTCTTCGGGTCCTTTCTTCCATCAATAAATCAATCAATCAATCAATCAACCTATATATATATATTATATGGATGGTTACGGGAAGCAAAATGGATCGTCCTGCTCTAGCATGGAACCACCAAATTTCTGCCGACCAGACCTTAGAATTAAGCAGGTCAGGCCTCAGCAAATGCCGCGGCCTCCAAGCCTGCCCGACCTCGCTCAAAACCACACTAATGGAGGCTTACGATCCAAAGCCCCTCACCAAGCCCCTTGCCTCACTCCTTGGCGTGCGCCCTTGGAGAAATCACTGATGATGGATCGATTGTAGATAACGTCGGTGGAATAACTCGGTGCGAAGATCAACAATTAAAGTAAACTGAATTTTATTCCACTCCAATTGAAGAACAAACAAACAAGAACAATCAAAAGCAAAACAGTCTAGTAGAGCAGTCAAGGATCTCTACTAGCCAAAATCTAGCAAAGGATCGAAATAATCTTTTCCTAGCCCAATCTAGTAGAGATTGATGTATCAACCACTAGTCTAAATCCTAGAATACAAGATCTAAGGACAGAAATCGGCACAATGCCGCCTAAGCCTTACAACCAACTCTCTCACAAGAGAACGAGACTAAACTCAACTCTGGGATGCCTCATAATAGCCCCTTACAACTCCTTTTATAGACCTAAGCCCCTAGTCAATTTTAAGTAACTCTCTCTAAGATAAACATGGAAAACTGTCTTCCCACGGATCTTTGTTGATGTGGCAACGTGCAATGCTTCTCCACCCTTGATTTGCATGTGATCAAGGGCTTGGAGGAGTCCTAGAAGATCTCCAAACTTTATCTCCCGGATTTGCATAGATCCTGCATCCCGGATGGTTTGACTAGATCTTCCTTCGTTGAATGGACGGCTGAGTTGGCTGGGATGCGCATCCCGGATGCACGGGCACATGTCTTGGTTGACCGGGTCGCGCGACCCGAGAGTCCCAGTCTGGCCGAGGTTGACTTAGCCTTCGGCAGGGCCCGAAGTCGGTCTGGCCTGAGGTCGGCTCGGCCTTCGACAGGGCTTGAAGTCGGATTGGAGCATATGTGGAGACTGCCCGTTGGGTTGTTGGGGTGAGGTCTGGCGCGCGGGTTGATCCCATGCAGTGCCGAAGTCATGGATGAACCTCGTGGTCGGCCAGCCACAATATCCATCATTTGGCCACTTTGGCTTTCGGTTGGCACATAGTCCTCTTTCGCCTTGGCGCTACCTCGGTGTTGCTTGCGTGGGTCCTCAACAAACTCCCTACTTTGAAAAATATCCTTGCTCCCAAGGATATGCTCTGAGTGTCGTCGAACTCCTTCTTCATTGGCTTTCTATGTAGCTTATTCTTTAGGCTTTCGGCCGTACAATGTCTCCAATATAATGGCCTCATAAGGCCTCATATCATTGCTGCCCCAAGCAGTCCACTTCTTCATCCGTCCACCAAGTTTGAACTTCGTGGTCATCGACTCATAATCTGTCTCTATCTTGCCCAATCTTCGAAGCCATGAAATCCCAAGTACCACATCTAATCCTACCAACTGTAGTACATGCAAATCAACACTAATTTGAACCCCTTGGACTTGCGCGCACGCCCACGCTCGCACATGTGGTCGAACATCCTAGCCTAGCCAGCCCCTTTCCATGAACCATTGCTTGCTGGCCACGCTATGACATGCCAACCAAGGACCATGCCTTGCTGCCCCAGCCATTCTTCCTACCAAGAGTCATACCCTGCCACACTTACCAAGAGTCATACCTTGTCACACCAGCCAACACCATGCCATGCACAGGAACTGTCCAAACCGTGTGCCTCAAGCGAGCCCTAGCCTTGGCCACACGTCACCTGGCCAAGACCATCTCCTTCCATGATGAGGATGGACCATATCTCAGCCACCTGGGTACCCTTGTGAGGACTATAAATAAGCCATATCAAAAACACTTAGGGACCTTTTTTTTTCAAAAAAAAATATTGGATCAACTCTAACCTACCCATCGGAGGGCCTTCGCCGAAATCTCTGACCAAAGCTTTGTGCAGGTACCCCACAGCATAGGAGGTGGCCCTCTTTCTTCGTCCCAGTAGCGTCTTCTCGGCTTTCTCCGGCGTGGTCACCCTCAGGCCAAATATCAACCCCAACAAAACTTAACAACAACTGCACGTTGATCAAGTAATGTTACGGGAAGCGAGTGCTACAAGGTGTGCTTGGACTAATGCACTTCATGAATCGCATCATCCTACCACCACCGCCACCGGCGAGTTGGAATATTAGGAATCGTGCTAATGGGGCCGCAAATTGGATAGCATCTTTTGTAGCTCATCATTCGGATGTAGACCTATAGATGGGCGAGATGAAGTTATCTAATGCTTTTCGAGATGTATTGTCTTTTGACTTTTTTTTTTTGCTATATATGTATACAAATGGTATGATACTTTTGTTAAAAATAATAAAAAAAAAAAAACTCGGAGAATCGTAACCGGTCCCACGGGGTTCTGCTTGCTGATGGCCGCCGACTATGATCTACCCCTCCTTGGTCCCTCTGGGTGGATAAGAGGGACCCAGGGCCACGTGGTGCCGGCAGCCGAGGAGGAACGGGCCGAGAGGGGAGCACGGTGCTCTCTTTAATGGGCATCGTCTTCTTGTGACTACCTATTTAGTTAGGGTAGAGGGCAAGGATAGATAAATGGGTTCTACACATGGAGTGGACAGTAGATGGACATTTTATGAGCCTGCAACAATTATTGAATCCCAAGTGAAACCAGGGGATGGGCTTGACAAGGAGAACGTAGAGGGAGGTTCTTGTTCATTAGGATATCCAGTAAGCTCCAAGTCACTAGCCAACCTCACCCCATTTATTAAACCAGATTTAGGCTCTTGCCGGTCTTCGCATGCTGCCGACTGCATGCGTTAGCTCTTTTAAGGTGTACTCTATCCTTCGCAAAAGACAAGCTTTAAGATGGAAGACAGAGCAAGGGAAATTCGAAACTGCTAGTTTTTATTTCAGAAAATTTGAACGCCGGTTTAATGAATCATTATATTTTTTCCGATAGGCAGAGGGTAGGGTGTTATTCGCTAGAAAACTTCTGGAACTATGGCAGCTGAGTATAATTTTTATTTTCTTTTTTGTTTCTCGAGACGAAGGGAAGATGACTCATTTACAGTTATCGGGGTCGAGCTTCGTCGGTTTGGTCAGAAGCCACGGAGGTGATGACCGTTAGAGGATCTATCTTTTGTTATTATACTTGGATGCTGTAGTAGAAATGGTACGACGAGTCGACGACCCTTGCACCTTCCATGCGACTACCTGCCATCAGATCTTCAATGACAGTTTCTCTTAAATTTCCGCCGGTCACGACCTACCGCATGGTATTGGCTATTTGTGCGACTGTCGCTACATGCCCGTTCTTGCTTGCTTAGGTGCGTCGTGCATTTGGTCCTTGTTGCCGCGGTTTGAACTCAATGTCGACTTCAGCCATCTCATATAACTGGCTGCTGTTTAAACAACCCATTTTAATTTAGAAACAAATTTCCGCAGGAAGGGTGACAACTCAGGTGGGATTGTGTTCTTCGCACAATAAAAACTCGTTGATTACGTACGTGCTCATATCATGTGGGATGCCAGAATCGTATCCCTTCAAATTTTACTTCATCTCTCTACGTTTCTTCTGCTTCAGTCGATGAAATGAAGCTCCAACTCGGCTTCTCTTTTGAGCGCTGTTTGCCTTGAGAGCGTGGAGCTGACGTCGTTCTTCGCTCACACGGCTTCGGCCTGCTCTGCTTGTGGCTCCACCGTGTTTCTGGGTCGATGGCCCGAGTTGGTCCGTTCTGTTCGTTGGTTATGGTTGGCGAGTGATGCAACACTGCTGCTCGATTCGAAGAGTGTACGATTAGCGATGGTCGGTGTTACGTGATTAGGATCGATCGAACATAAGCAAATTAATGGTGCATGCCGAGCCCGCGACCGTGACAGGTCGGTCAGGAGCCCCACATTCGTTCCCTTTTGGTTGTTAATTAGCTTCCCCCGCATCGCCATTGATCTGAAGAAGCTGTGGGGGAACGCATCGCTGTCGGCGGCAGTACGGACCCCACACGTCCGCCGGCCGGATCCCATGGCTCGACGGATGCAAATTCATATGCACGCTGCAACCATCAAACATCCATCGATCCAGGGACCCAACGTTGGGATGTTTTCAACTTATAGCAATACCAGATCAGCGCACTGCTGGTACGGTGCGGCTAAAGAACCGTTGGGGCACCTAATCTTGCAGGAGATATGTACATACATGTGAGATCTAGCTAGATACAGCAGGGGTGCCCGCCATTGTTGTTGATGCCGTAGTCCACCAGTCTGACTAAAGCCATTGAGAAGGGCACGTGAGCGGAGGCATCGAGTATTATTGAGTGCGCCTTCTCGTCCCTCGTCCCCACCACCTCGATCCAAAAGGTATTTTCCCGTCTAGTTAGTGAGATGCCGGGCCCCCCACCATCTCCTGCCATTTGACGAGATTCCGACGGCGTCCAATGTAATTGATTGAGGCATAATCATGATAATCGCAAAACATAAAGACCATTGCACGCATTGCCCGGGTATAATAAATTTTTTGCCACCATTCATCAATTAATACTTTAACACTCGGAGACGCCTATCATGAAAGCACAATCCTCAGAAGAGGGGATGCCCATTTCCACCCCCGTGCGGGACGGAAAATTAAGCAGCGTGGAGCTTGCATAGCAAGCACAATTCCCCTTGCCAAAGCCACATCAAAAGAATAGAGAAACTCGCCGAGTTCTCCAATGCAGCGGTGTGAACCTATCGGCCTTTAATGTACGAGGGTTAAGTTAAGTACGAGTCTGGTTGTTTAGGACGCGGATCTAGGACTCGGAAGGAGGCCCATATCTCTCATACACGACAGGCATGGGGGCCACGTGTTCGTGATGGACGAGGGGAGCGTGGGCCGAACTGTTCCACATGGCATGGCGTCCAAAATCCGGCTATCAATCATTACAGCCGCACTGTAAACCAAAAACAAAAAACCATTGCAGCTGCGCCGAACGAAGCGGGGGGAGATTCGGTAAGCCAAACCGGCATTACAAAGGAGGGGCGTGGCTCCCATTCTGTCCGGAACATCCCTCATTTTGTAGGAGCCCCAGCCTTGGTTTTTTCCGGATGAACTTCGATAGCAGTGTTATATGCAAAAGAGGATAGTGAAAGTGAAGAATCTATTATGAAAGACTAGAATACTAAATTGATGGCAGCAAGAGGTCGGCAAATTTTCGATACCACTGTTATTGGCGTCGAGCTTAGAGCCGCATAGAAAGGCATCACCTATGAGAGACTCGTTGTGGGTGTCGACTGTGTTTTTCTTGAAAGAGACTTGGCTACGATGATCGAATGGATATCTGGTCAGCAAAACAGTCTTGGTGGGCTGCTGCTTTTCTACAACATCCGCTGACTCTCTCGAGAGTGGTTCCTTACAGGCCATTTAAGTTTATCGGAAGACAAACAGTGTTGCAAACTGAGTTGCCACTTTTGTAGCTCATCATTCCAGAGGATTTATATGGAAGAACCATCTATTTGTTCCTTCCACCTTGCACCAATTTTTTTTTTTTTCTGATTTTGTTGGCCACATTTACATCTAATGTGTGTGAGGCACCGTTGCATAAAAAAAAATAAAAGATTAAATAGTTTTTTTAAAGCAGATTAAATAGTTAATGAGATGATAAAACCGAAATAAATGATGGAGAGAGACCAGGCAAATTTTTTTTTCAAAAAAGAATATATTTATGGGGATTGATAACCTACTCTATGTTATGGTAGGTTATCAATCTACCTATTTTTCTATAGACAAAAAATATTCTTACTTTTTATAACTCCTAAGAGTATTTTATATCTTTTTACAATCTCACATTAACTCACCCTCTCAACCCCTAATTAATACTCTCTCTCTCTCCCCTCAGTGTATATATATATATATATATATATATATATTAGGGAGGAGGACACAATTGGTGAATGAGAAAAAGAAAGGGAGCTTGGGTCAAAAGAGAGGGGCTCGGTAAGTGCGGCTGGGGCCTGAGGACCGAGACGGGGAGCCGCACCAAGCCGACAAAATCCCGCTAGAACGGGCGAACGTGGAGCTCCGTGGAGAGGTTAACGTGGCAAGCCTTCCTGGAACATGGCGTTTGAGCCTCCTCGTTAGCTGACCCCGAACGGACCTCTGCCCCTTCCTTCTACTTTCCGGAGGTCCGCTAATTGCTCATGCTAAAATTCTGTCCCATTGGGTGCGCCCATCAATCAACCATACAAAAAGAAAGAAAAAATCTTGCCGCAATAGCTTCGGCTGGATCCTCCTATATTTAGAAAACAAATTAATGTCCAAATTCAAAAAATAGCACATTCTAAAAAATAAAAAAAATCTTTTCTTTCCACTATTACCTATTTATTCTAACTTAAGGCATCGAAATATCTTATGTCGAAAACTCTCTAGCAAGCAGACTTTCTTGCAGATTATCTCCGCCGGAGCCTAGCACCTAACACCCTAACTAGTCTGCCCAGTTCGTCTTCAGCCAACCTCAGGATCGACCAAGCTGCGCTCTAACCTCGGATCGAATTCCGCAACATAAATCATGCAACCACCAAACTTTGTGGTAATGGAATTAGCATCTCACTTAGCACAAATGCTTGGGGTGGTTGTTCGTTTTCTTTTGGAGAGATGGTGATTATCCGAAGCTAACTAGCCATATTCTAGTAATTTGAGAAGCTCCATAATTAGGTAAGCAAGTTCATCTACTGATTTTTTTTCTTGATTTGCCCCTCACGTCAAAACGCTGACGGAACAAGGAGAGCACGAACAAGAATGCGAAGGTTCTTTTACGAATTCTCCTGGTAATAAGGAACTCTATTTCACTAAGGTATTGCACGTGGCCCGAGACAAGAGCTGAAACCAGAAGCCAACAATTGATAATCGTCCACCTAAAAGTATTCAGTTGTTGTTGTATATTTACACGACAATCTCAGTGGGTTTTACATGATTCATCTGGACATGTCTCACATTACTTTTGAGGACCCAAGCTGGAGTCCAATTATTAGATGGGCCAGGTCCAGTGGACCAGTCCAATGGCCATTCGCCACATTATTCTCTTGTATTTTAAACAATTCAAGTTATCGGGTGCCTGTTATCCACCGCACACATGATCCGGGATTTGGATTGGTCCACCGGATCTGCTCTGCGTAATAATTTCTCCAAACTAGATCGGTTTTTCCAAGTGAAATGATTGCTTTAAATTTCTTAGGTGCTGAGTCATCGAGGCAGCAACTTACGAAGAGATGCGAGAGACCTTTTGTTGTAAGGAAATTTGAACGATACGAATGTCGAAGCAACAATTCTGCGCCTAAAAGGAGTGGGGCAACCTTATGTATTCTACAAAAATTTTAATCAAGAGGTTCAAAATCTAGTATGAGACTATTAGAAAATGTGAGATCTAACTACAAGTTAAGTCATCTCCATAACAAACAGGAAGGCCGATGCGTGCATTTTCTAAATCATCATTTTATATAATAGTTAGGTGTGATTGTTTTCATTCATTACTTAATGACAAGAGATTCCTACTTTTACGAATCGCAAACTATGCTTTCCAGCATAAGAAAATAAATTGTTTATATGACGAAACATAATACAGTGGTTACTATGCTGATTTGGAAACCCCAATTCATCCATGGATTTCATCACCTTGCAAACAAGAATAAGAGAATGCGTGCTCAATGTAAAAGTCGTAAAGTATTAAAGTATGCTTTGTAACATTGGTTATGGCTGCTTCAAGACAAGTTCAGTCAGCTTACCCTCGGATATGGTATTCAGCTTTGACCATTGACACCAAATGGGAATAAAATGCTTTTCCGCTAAGAAATGTGATAGCCTTACTACTGGTTGGCATCAAGTTAGCTCATATCCACTCTCCCAACCATGCAAGTAATAATTCCACCAATTATATGGCACAACCATCTTATTTTTTTTTATTTCGTTATAGGTATCTAGCCATTGCTCAAGAGACCCCTACAAAAACAGATATAGATACCTACATCTACAAACACTAAATCAATTATGCGACTCATGTTCTTGTAATGATTATTTCTAAAAAACATTAACTAATCATCAATGGGACATCTAGCGTCACCTCATGCGTTCACGTATCGGAGTGATGCGTGCTGGATCTGAGGCCCTGCTGCCAGCCCTAAAATCCATGTACCATGCATCGAGATGGGTGCTCTAATCCCTATATCGCTTACATGCCCGAATGCCTTTTGATTTGTGCTCGAATTGAATAAGTCCTACGTATTGTCAGTAAAAAAATTAAAATATATAAATAAATTTATTTTTTTATTAGTTTCAGCTTTAGGGACAGACCGTAATTTTAACTTCAAATTCTATCTTCGCACTCTTCAACCCCATTATTAAAAACTACATATTTCCGACTCGGAATACAAACTAAAGCAAATTAGAACTTATTGTTTGTCTATTGGGTAGATTAGATGAAGCATGAACAAACTAAAGAGACATGCAGGCATCTTGATTTATATTGATCATTTGCATCAGAACTAGCAGAAATTTCTAATATGTTCACCAATGATCAATAGAGTGACTCCTTTTCAAAGCTAAGATTTTTTTTTTTTTTTTTTTACTTGGATGAGTTGCAATGGTTTCTTTTTTATTTTCATAAGAACCATATCAGTCGAAGATTGTTTAATACTAAAAAAGAGAAGCGGCGGGATGGAGGAAACACGAGCGATAGAATGTGAGGAAAAAAAAAACCTAATACTGTAGATAAAATAGCGAGAGCTGTACACTATTTATATCCAAAAGCCTCATAAAGCAAGGAATTACTAACTTTTTTAATGTGGAAGAATGATTCATTATACAAAGAATCCTGGAAAAGTAAAGGCCGAATTGTTTGGATGGGCGGGCCTTGAATATGCGCATTCTAAATGGTAAAGGAGGGGAAGAGCAATGAGAGGGCGAATCTGAGGCATCTTGTTTTTTAATTTTTGGTGAAATCAGATTTATTAAATCAATTTAGAGTACATATATTCGGGAAATCAAGAAATAACATATGTAACGCATCAGAAAGAATGTCTCACACCACACACCAATCCATAAAGCGGCAGTAATCGCTCGGCAAAAGAAGGCAACTTGGTTAAACATTATAAAAAAGCCAGTTCTAGGTGCAGTTAAGCCTCTCCTCCCGTAATGGAATGGCCGCGGAAAGCCATCAGGCGCTGGCTCATTTCCTGATAACTCGGCTGCCAGGGCCAGATTCCTAGCTCCTTTTCTTCCTTCGCTTTTAGTTGGGCTACTAACAAAAGTCCTTCAAGAAAATCACATAGGACGCCACATCTTAAGTAGCATGCGCCTTAACCTAGAAATCCAAATTTTTTATAGAAACACAACTTCTCTTACTAATAAAATCCATCTATCTTATAACTTTAAATTGTCTGCATCCTCTCTTCTTCTTTGTCAAATCTCTCTTCATCCATCCATAAGACTTTCTTTCTCAACATATTTGTAGGATTTTTAAATCAAATGTAAATGGCGGGATTATCTTGAGATTGCAAAAGTTATGTAAATACGGAACTTGAAATCATATAATATAGAATTTGATGCCGATACACGCCCAGACACTAACCTAATACACACTTTCGGATAAATTGATACATATTAGTTATTTAATGGTTTAACAGATGCCTTCAAACATATTAATATATGGTTTTTTTAGAACATCATCTTTACCAGTGCATAATGTAAATGATCAGATGATATACACTCGTCAACTTTTTGATATATACCCTAAGCTTCTTTGATGCATATATAATAATGACTTAATACACATATTCAAATAAATCGATATTCAATTTTTATAATATAATATTTATCTGCACACATTCTATTGTCACATAATACAAATCTATTAAATTAGTTGTATGGCAACCCAATATATACTTTGGAGAAGAGAAAGAAAATTTCACCAAATGGAGGGATAGATAGAAGTTTAATAAAGAAAAAAAAAAGTGTATATGGATGGATGGCCTCAACTTTTGACACGTGTATCTCATTTTTTTTAACAAAAAAATAAAAGATGGACGGCCTCGGTTGGTAAAACAGAAGGTCCATCCCAACATAATTCTTGGATTTCCGTGTTAAGAGGCATGCTGTAGGAGATGTAGAATTAACCACAAAAAAAAAAGAAGTTATTTCGTACATTCCTTCCGGCGCAATTAAACTCTATTATCAATAATTTCTCCCCCACCCACATTGGTAAGTAGCAGTGATTGCTCGCCATAAGGTGGTAGAGAACGAGTGGGAGAAGAACCACGGTTCCCACTCGCACGCCTTAGCCAACAAAAAAAAAAAAAAAAAAAAAAAAAGAAAAAAGAAAAAAGAAAAAGAACCACGGTTCCTCCCCTATAAAAGACCGCCTACGGGCTTTCCTCTGTTCACATCCCCGCCCGGCTAGCTACGTTTCCTTTTCTCCAAGATCCACATTTCTGCGAAGGAATCCAATCCCAGGATTAGGTGCGCCTCTACCTTCTTTCTCTTCTCCTCCTCTTAAAGTTTAATGAACCGACCCCTGTTTTACTTACTGAGGAAAAACAAGGGGCTAAGATTAAGAGAGAGTGAGAGAGAGGAGGCAGCGGAAAAAAGGCAGGCAGTTAGGAGGCCAGAGAGAGGGGGAAGGAAGAGGTTTCTCTCTGAATCTCTCCCCTTTACTCTCATCCCTCCGCCTGCCTGCCTGCCTGCCTGCCACATTTCAGCACGAAGGCTCTCAGTTCTTTTCGCTTCTCCGCATTTAGGTCGAATCGGCTGGGCGCTGGAGGGAGGGGGAGAGAGAGAGAGAGAGAGAGAGAGAGAGAGAGAGAGAGAGAGAGAGAGAGAGAGCTCCGCCAGTGGTGTGCCGGCCGAGGAGTTCAAACCGACCGTCCGTCGTACTCTTTTATGTCTCACCAGCCCTCTATTCTGTTCACGCTTCTTTCATTTTGCATTCCGTAACTCTATTTCCCGTCGCCATTTGTCACTTGCTTCCTCTTTCCTGAAAACGGGTGAATAGAAAAACGAAGAGCGCTCCCTGGGCTCCCCACTGCCCCTTCCCGTTCTCCTATCTATCGGTTCCAGAGCGAGCCACGAACGCGCCCTCGATCCCTTGCTTGCTTCCCTTTCCCCTGCACTGACTCTGCGACATTAAACCGGTGGTAGCGGTACTAGTAATACCACCATCTGCTAATTTATTTTCTTCGATTTTTCTTTCTATTTTTTATTTTCACTCCTTCACTCCTTAGAGGTAGTTTTTTTTCTTTAATTTCCCCTCTCTTCTTCTTGGGCAGCTGTGGCCTGAAAGAGATCCGCAGCGTTGCGAACGGGAATTCCATTTTTTTTTAATAAAAAATATAAAGGGAAAAAAAATTCTGTTAACAACGCTTGGATATCGTTTTCGCGGCTCTGATTTGTCGTGTTGCTCTCTGGATCGTAGATCGGTACGGATCTCGGCCTTCGCTCCTGCTGCTGGTGCTGTCGGAGAGGAGACGAGAAGGGGGGAAGGGATCTCAGCGTCGGCCAGGCGATAAAGCAAGGACCACGAAAGGATGCTGCCGCAGAAGCAAGCGGAGGAGGCCATCGTTGCCAGCTTCAACGAGACGGAGCAGGACGGTAACGGCAAGGAGGAGGGGGAGGAGAGGGCGGAGGAGCCGCAGCCTATGTTCAGCATGAAGAGCCTCCTCTGGCACGGCGGTTCCGTCTGGGACGCCTGGTTCAGCTGCGCCTCCAATCAAGTATATGCGTCTTCCACCATTTCTCTTTTTGTTTCCTTCACTCTCTCTCTTTCTTTTTTTTCTTTTTCCTGCTTGACCTTTTGGCTTTCCCCTCTCGTAGTCAGATTGAATCGTTTTAATTCTAATAATTTTGCGATCGAATCCCTTTCCCTATTTTTTGAGAAACAGAGTAGGGGCTAAAGTTCGTATTTGTATGAAATCTGATGGTTTCGTCCGGGTTTCCCGCATGCGCGCGCAGGTGGCCCAAGTTCTGCTGACGCTGCCATACTCGTTCTCGCAGCTGGGGATGCTGTCCGGCCTGCTGCTGCAGCTGTTCTACGGTTTCATGGGCAGCTGGACGGCCTACCTCATCAGCGTCCTCTACGTCGAGTACCGAACCCGCAAGGAGAAGGAGAACGTCAGCTTCAAGAATCACGTCATCCAGGTCCGTTTCTTCCTCTTTCCTCCTCCTCCTCCTCCTCCTCCGTCCCGCTCCCGGCCCAGGATCCTCTGGATTCTGGAATTTTAGGGGGCCCTGCTAGATGTAACAAATTCGAGCACCATAATGACGGAATTATACTTGTCTGTCTGCCTTTTTCCGCTTTGTGGGAGCAGTGGTTCGAGGTGCTGGATGGGCTGCTTGGGCCTTACTGGAAAGCCGTCGGTCTGGCCTTCAACTGTACCTTCCTTCTTTTCGGCTCCGTTATCCAGCTGATTGCTTGTGCCAGGTATGGTTGTTCTTCTCCTATTTTCCAATCCAATCCGGCTCCCGGAATAAGTTCGAAACCTCAAATAGCCGAGCTGCCTGGGAGCTGTACTTGTTGGCTGGAACTCAAAGTTTTTGGATGATCAACTGTGGTGGTGGTACAGCAACATATACTACATCAACGACCGGCTGGACAAGAGGACGTGGACATACATATTCGGCGCCTGCTGCGCGACCACCGTGTTCATCCCTTCCTTCCACAACTACCGGATGTGGTCCTTCCTGGGCCTGGCCATGACTACCTACACCGCCTGGTACCTCACCATCGCCGCCCTCGTCAACGGCCAGGTACCCCATTTCCATTCCCATTCCCATCCTTTCATCCTCGTAATGAATGATTACGCGGCCGTTCGGTTCGGCTCGCTTTCTTACATTTCTTTGGTGGGCCCATCGCACCTTTGCCCCCATCTCTCTATCTCGGGACTCGGGAGTTAATTTCTTCGAAGGAGAAGGAATGATGAAAACCAGCAGGGCCGGGCCAGGCCAGGTGGTGGTATAATTATTTTAACCGGTGGGTATTTTTTTATGCTGTTTTGCGTGCCAGGTTGAAGGCGCGACGCACTCGGCTCCCACAAAGCTGGTCCTCTACTTCACCGGCGCCACCAACATACTCTACACTTTCGGCGGCCATGCCGTCACCGTGTAAGCTGCTATTACTCGCACCAGTAGACCCGCAGCCCGCCCACTCCCCCCGCCCTTTCAGCAGCGTAGCAATAAGTGCTTTGTTTTTTTTTTTTTTTAAGTTATAATTTCTCCCTACCTTCTCTTTCCACCTTTTTACCCAATTCTCAAGAAGCCGCCGCCTGATGGGGATCCGTTGCCTTTCTTTCCGGCCGCCCCTTCTATCGGCAGCTTTTGCTGGCTGGTGGGCCGGACACCACCGGATCTCGAGATCATTTCCCATCTTTCCGGTCCCCACATCGTTCTTTCTTTACATTACTTAAGCATGGCTATTCCTTTTAAGACTTCTTTCTTTACATCTAGAGATTCGAGACCAGCTAATCAACACCATTTGAGAGAAAGTAAAGCATGCATCAATATCATTTAGCTTTGCTCGCACCGTATCCCTATGTTACTAGGATTTGTAGTGGAACCAGAACTTTCTGGGGTTCAGTGGCAACAAGCTGTGGAAATCAGTGGTAACCGGATCAACCCTTTGGCATGCTGCAGGGAACCTTTTCTCGCTCAAATTTATTATTAAAAAGAATCTTTTAGAGGCGAGGAAGGGAAAGGAGTATGAATGATGGAAGGCATAAAGGTGAAGTTCGCTATATTACTAGGTGAAGTATGGGATCGTGATTGGGAAGCGCCGTTAGCTTAGCAATGATTTGCTATTATCATCATTAGTTTATTTAGAATACATATTCCAATGTCCGGCTAATTCCCGTGCTTTCGTCATGACTATAAAAGTTAAACAGGAAGATTAGAAAAGCTTCGGGCTTCGGTGGCTTGAGTGTTTCTGCCGCGTTTTTGGCTTTGTATTATCCTGATTCCTCTTTTATTTATATATTTATTTAATCAAATTAATGTGCTGAAATATTTTGACAAGAAGCTTCCACGGGCATGCATGCATGGTCTCGGAGTGACGCGCACGGTAGGATGAAACTGATAGTTAATTTTCTTCTTATTTTTTTTTTAAAAAAAAGAGGCAAAAAGAAAGAAGATGAGTATTCCGAAGCATGTGCAGCTAGCGGCCGTTTATGTTCGCTATTTGTGTGATGGCCCTATCTCCTATATATGTATTTATGGGCACAGCTGCAGTCGGACCGTAGCAATTTGGCATTGTGATGGAGAGTCCATCCTATCGTCCTCACATTTGGGCCATCAATATTGCTTGCAGGGAGATCATGCATGCGATGTGGAAGCCCCAGAAGTTCAAGTACATTTACCTGGTGGCGACGCTGTACGTGTTCACGCTGACGCTCCCGTCGGCCGCGGCCATGTACTGGGCATTCGGGGACCAGCTGCTGACCCACGCCAACGCCTTCTCGCTTCTTCCCAAGTCGAGGTTCAGGGACGCGGCGGTGATCCTGATGCTGATCCACCAGTTCATCACGTTCGGATTTGCTTGCACGCCCCTCTACTTCGTGTGGGAGAAGGTGATCGGCATGCATGGCACGAAGAGCATCTGCCTGCGCGCGCTGGCCCGTCTCCCCGTGGTTATCCCCATCTGGTTCCTGGCCATCATCTTCCCCTTCTTCGGGCCCATCAATTCCACCGTCGGGGCCCTCCTCGTTAGCTTCACCGTCTACATCATCCCCTCCCTCGCCCACATGCTCACCTATCGCAAGGCCTCCGCCAGGCAGGTACGTACTGCTGCCATCGTCCCCTTCTATATATCCCGAGCTATCTCTGCACATACCTCCTTCAGATTTATGTTTCTTCTTCTTCTTCTTCTTCTTCTTCTTCTTCTTCTTCTTCTTCTTCTACCTTGCCGGTAAATGTTTGTCGACTGTGGTTAGCTGGCACTTGGAATGCTAGAGTAGAGCACCGACTCCGCCCCTGCATTTGGTCCGATACCCCTCTCCTTCCGACTACTACCCGTCCTGATTGTGCTGTCTGACATGATCTCTCTTTTGAGTTACTTCTTTCCTGCCATATGCAGCTCAATTGCTTGAAAACGATATTCCATGCTAGCTATCCATCCTCTCCGATGTGCATGCCGAGAGTTCGCCATCTTAGACGACGATCATTCGAGAGGCTTTAACCCTAATCTCATAACATTACGAGCTCTTCTACTCTTTGGATTACGGAAATGCTGATGATGCATGCTTAATTCTTGCGCATGGGGGTTTATATAACTTCTAGAACTGTGGTAGTTTATTACGTAATCTCTCATTTTCCATTCCCATCGATGATTTTACCTGTCTTCGCCCATTTATCTTCAAACTTGCTAGCGGTCGCAGGCTGATCATATTTAGTCCTGCTTTTCTTTCTTGACCACCCGACCGCAGGTTCTCAGTTTTCTTTCTCAAACCCCCCCAGCACCTCAATTATATTAGGGGGGAAGATAGTTTCGTGATTCCAGATTTCTCGACAGCCCCCATGCTTGGAGGGGGCGATTGCGTAATTTGGTGGTACGAAGATCGTACAGATGAACAAAAAATCGAATTCACGAAACAGCAGGATGATCGAATCCTTTTATCCCCTTTTGAGTGGGATGGATGGATAGATACAGGACAGCATTCCGTTTTCTCTTCTTCTTCTTCTTGCGTTCCCAGGCTATCGTATATTGCTCTCCTGTTGATTGCTTCTTGATTGTAAACTAAAATTGCCGAGTGCGATTATGGATGGGGTGCCGTCGTATTTTGATTGCAGAACGCCGCGGAGAAGCCGCCCTTCTTCCTACCGAGCTGGACCGCCATGTACGTGGTGAACGCCTTCGTGGTGGTGTGGGTGCTGGTCGTGGGCTTTGGGCTCGGCGGCTGGGCCAGTATGGCTAATTTCGTCGAGCAGGTGGACACCTTTGGGCTCTTCGCCAAGTGCTACCAGTGCCCCAAGCCCCCTGTCGCTGCGCCCGCGCCGCAGAAGCCAGCGAAGCAGCACTGATCGGCGGCCATGCATGCGTCCAAACAAGACCCATATAAACCTCCCCTTCAGCTTCCTGAAAAAGTTCTCTGATTACTCTTTTTGGGTTTTTGTCACCTGTAGTATACAAAAAAAGGGGGAAGCAACAGAAGTCTGGGTGATCCTTTCTTCAGTTCTTCGTTATATGGTTTCTTCTTCTTCTTGTTTTTTTTTTGCTCCTTTTTATTGGATGATATAACTTCAAGTTTGATGGTATCGTAATGCTTCCTGTTGCTATCAAAGCATAGGTATATTAATATTATTTTAGATCTCGTTTTCTGACATCTGTCTTTATATATGCTGTAATCTGCGAAGTGACAGAAATGATTTCTAGAAGGACATAGAGGGGTGCAAATGAGACGCAAAGTTTAAGGTGGTAATACTAGATATAGATTACCGTGGAACACGCAATACCCCCTTGTGAATGGATTCTCTAGGGAGTTTCTCGCTTCACTGTTCACGTGACCCGGGCGTTGCCTGGTTGTGCTGTTGCCTTGCCCCTTTTGCTTTTAGGCGCTGCGTTAATCCAACCATCACATGCACCAACTTGCTCATGATCAGGTTTTTATGTCTTATATATTTGGTGGCAAGATTCTTGCCTAAACACCTGTTATTGTACGCCTTCATATCCTAATCCCGCTTTCAGGTATCTCAATGCTATACGCCAACGTGTGGTGGGTTTTGTTTCATTTATCGGCAGTTCCCTGAATGGTAGTAGGCCACAAAAGATGGGGAGTGGGGCGAGCCGTGGTTATGGCCCCTGTCCAATCTGGATGAGCATTACTCTTCATACGTATTCTTGGGACTTTCTGGACTTACTTGGCTATGGAATCCCGTTTTTAGAGAAATTAGCGCTGGCTGCCAACCAACCTCGGCCAAAACCTTTAGCAGCGCCGGGAGCCTCCTGCACTGCTACGCCCCCTTCCAGTATACCTCCCTAGGTTAAAGCAGACAAATAATTTATAAAAAGCTACCTTTCTTGCACATGTAAAATAATAAAAAAAAGGTCTACTGGATTAGATCATCCATAAATACAGCACAAATGAAAGATAATACGGGAACGGACAACAGTAAGATTGCTGAGACAATCCCTGGAAGGCATAGCTATGAAAGTACATTAATTACACTTTGAGATGGATCCAGCTGTCAGGCTTGGTTGTGAAGCACAGGGGGTGACAGCGGCACGCAGCACGAGCGAAGGGCTTGGGATTCACGCTTTATGGATTGTCAACTGCTCATGAATGCCCATAATATACAGTTCTAAAATTTTGGCTTGCCACCAAGAACAAAAGCAACCAAGGAATTTCGGGTTATGAAAGCATGCATCTTTTTTTTTTTTTTTTGCTTAGAAAAAGAAAAGAGGAGGGTGAAAAAAACCTTACTCGCTAGCAATTCCTATTGAGCCTCCTTTCCGCTAGAGGGGAAAAAACAACCTTCAAGATTCAGGATGCCATGTTTGCATTGAAAATAAGAACATACTTTTATGGCTGCAGTATGCATAGAAAATTTAGAGGTTAAAATTTTCATAAAATGAAAAGGGCTTCAAGCTTTATTCAGAATTAGTTTTGAGAATTAGCTTTGTAAAAGTAGAAAAGTTAGTCCCATATTCATTTTAAGCAAGGTTATTTATATTCTCAAGGTTTATTTCAAAACAAAAGCAGGATCACATGTACAAAACAGCACTTTGCAGTCACACAGAACCAAATTAGCAGGTCCATATGAAGGCAGTTTACGATATGGAGATCTTGATTCGTCACCTGACCAGGACTCTAACGTGCACACCATGAAACATAACAGATGCATAATTCTGCTTGTGCATCAGCTAATGAATCAAGGCTGTGCAGGTTCGACAAAAAGTTCAGTGTATGTACAATATTATTGCATCTGAAGAAAACAAATAAAAATGCTTTTTTTTTTTCAAACCGTTGTTATCAGCAGAGTCAAATAATTTCATCAACAATCTGACGCAAGGCCAGAAAATCAGACCACCAATTCCTTGGTTCTTGCTACTATATGATACCGAAGTTTTGTTAAGAATATGAAAAAATGAAGCAATAACTGGCAAGATTTTCATAACAGAGCTGAATTACAATTTTATAAAAGAGATTGACATAGAACTATACAGACAACTTCAGCAATAAACATGTACTGCCTGCAGAGGAAAAAATATGATAATGGAAATAAAAAGCTTTAGAGAAAAAACTAATTAATCTACCATACTGACCTTTTCATCGATCCACATTAGTGAACTTAGTTGATTGTTTAATATTCGAACGGCAACATCAATAGGAGTCATACCATCAACCACATCAAGGTCACCCAACTAAACAAAATATGCAGAGCACTGGTAGCTAAGAAGGCTATGACTAATTCGAAATCTTGTAGAGATGTGCCTGACTAGAATTTACTTTTTGAATAATTGATTTTATTTCTTTAGCCATCCGTTGGATTTCCCTCTCAACAAATTCAGCTCTTTCATAACCTTACATTTCAGGAGAGAATAAATACAGAGATGCTAACATAAGTGCTGTATGAAATCTAATATAAACATTGGGGCCCTAGAAGTAACTATCAAGATGCATCCCCTTAAGGTTGCATTTGGTTCAGAATGAGGAAGGTAGAATAGCCATAGTTATACCTACTGGCATAGTTATGCCACAATTTATTCCTTTTATGTACTATGTCTTTTTTTTTTCTGGCTACAATATTTGGAATAATTTTTGGCTAAGGGTGTTTTGCTACACACGCACACATACAGAGAGAGGAGGGAGGGAGGGGCGGAGGGCATACATGATAGATTTATGTTAGAAAATGTTACCCTGGCATAAGCAAGTTTGACTGGAATAAGTATTTCATGCTTGTACCTATTTCCTAAATGCTGATTGGCTGGCATGCGGCTTATTTCAAGCCTCATGCCTGCTCTCTGTTCTGCACCCATATGCTGCCTAAAGATCTTAGAAAAGTTCTCAAGAAGCATCCAAAAACTGCACCCGAGTATTGGCATAAACATAAAAATCCAAATAGATCTAGAATCAAAAGAGTCAATGATTGCAAGAAAATATCCAATTCATGTGTGCAATAAGTATAAACGGGAAGGATCTAATAAAGGTGCCCAGCTGGTTGAATGGATGCGAATCCAACCATATTACCGATCCATATAGACCCAAGCCATAGAAGATATCCTTATTACTTGGCTAGGCAAGGTCCAAAACAATCCTAGTTTCAGCAAGGTTAGGGATGCATCAAGTAAAACTGGACATGACACATTAAACCAGAATAAGTACAATTTGGCACAACAGTAATTAATCTAAAATAAATTGGCTCAGTATATACAACTTGAACCAAACCCAAGGGACCTGATCCAACTGCCCACCAAGCACATGGATCCAATCTAGCCGTCTAGGACACAATTATAACCATGAATTTATTTCGGGTCAAGTCTACGTGACTTGGAAATCTACTACCCCATCTGCACCCTAGTTGTGACACCTTCTCTAGGATTCTTTCTAGTACAGCCACAATAGAATTTTGGAGATTGCTTCCCCTGCAGTGAAACTGATTCTAGCAGGATCTTTGGCCTCTCAAATCACATAAACAGATGCCACATCACAATGATTTAAAAAGAGAATGTGTGTGTGTCTATCATGTATGCCCATCCAATAACTTACATAAAACCCGGTCAATCAACAGAAAATCATAGTTTATTCTGTTAAGGAGTTTGCAAGGGAAAATATTGTTGTGAAACTAAGGGGTGCTAAGCAAAGATTGCAAACAAAATTCAGTATCAACAGAATTGGCTCCCATAGGCTCCTGTCACTGACTTTGAAGCAAATACCTTCAGAAAACTTTGGTAGTTTCCAAGTTACTGAAAAAAAGGGTAAATAAGTTATGGAAGTAACACAAACTCCACACTGTTAAATATTAATTATCACATCCTGTACAGCAACAATATGCTGTGTCATTAAACAGACAGCCCGTCATACTGGGATAAGATAAGAACAAAGGGCTTGTAGTTTAAATAGATGAGAAAGAGCAGGTGAAATTCCAAAACATATAAATTACAGAAATCGGGGGATGGAGGATGAGAAGAAAAAACAGAAAGAGAAGAGGGGGGGGGGGGGGGGGGGGGGTGCGAGAGAGAGAGCTAAACGAGAGGCAAGTTAATATTTGAATGTAGAACTGGAAGTCTACTGATCCCTTTAGACAAACAATTCTATCTACAAGTCACTATAGCCAAACTTATACTAGAAATTCCAAAAGCAGTCATAAGTAAATAAGACTCTTATAGAGGCTCAAGTTCCAGTATCTTGAAATTTAAGTGCTTCCTAAATGAAGTCCTTATCTTAAGGATTTCGTGCAGTACATAACACCTACAGGCTTTTCAAACTTGCTATTATCAAACCAATCCAAAATTAAAAGAAAATAAAGATATGTTTAACATTTCTCAGCATTCTATTATGCAAGCTCTCAAAAAAATGATGCAAAGGGAAAGTTTCCATATGATCTTCCGTATAGGTTGTACACCTATATGTGAATCCAGATCTTGGTAGCAAAACCATTAGATGCAGATGCTGACAACATTTTGATCACACACCCTGCCCTATAATATGACCTTCCAACATCTCTGAGCCCTTTCTGAAATTTTGGTCGCAAACCTCATCTTTGCGCTGTATAATTGCACATCAACCTATCTGCAATGAAGCATTAAATATCATTATGTACATCTTTGCTCCTTTGAACAGCATGTGGAAAGTGATATGCGAAAGCTTACATGTGGTTAAATCACTCCAAAGAAGGAAGCAAGAAACAATGTTCAAAGATGCATGAAACACATGAGAAGCTGGTCACCAGAGATTTCCTGCAGCTATCCTTTCATTTTCCACAGTTTTAACCAAGCTACATGGTAGTTTTGTCAGGAGCTTTCCATTATTTCATGAAACACTTCCCTTGAACTTCCCAATTTTCCAAATTTCCCAATTTGGAGAAGCTTAATTACATGCGACAAGCCTGTCCCAACAATTAATGGTTCTATCATCTTCAATAGCTTTGACAATCATGCAATTAAAACGTTAGTTTACACAAGCACCTGTTAGGTGCTCCTAAATTTGCTGGCCTTGTAAACATGCTTCTTCAATTGGTAGAAAATCCTGATAACAAGCTATCATGGCTCCCTCAACTCAATTGACCCATTCTAGGTCCTATGTAAAATTCAAATATAGTAGAGTTACAATAACCAACAATATGAACATGGCCGGTGGCTAAGCAAACTCGATCTCCAAAGTTTTGCAAGTACTCTAGCTCCACATGTTATAAACAGAAATAATAACATGAAAAGTGCTGATCTCATCTACTCTTGATTTGACATGCAATTCAGAGAAAGCTTCTAAATATATTTTAATCAACATATTGCAATACCTAGACATGACTTTTGCAAGCAAAGGTCTGCAGATCTAATAAGCATCTTACTTCAAGGGACACTTTGTAGACTTTTCCCCCCACAACAATTCATGCAATTGATTTTAATGTTAGAAAACATAAAAACAACCAAGTAATTAAAAATTATGTGGCATAAAGCATTAGAATGTCAGCAATTTAGCCGCACTTCTATACCATATCTCTGTTACAACCATATTGCTTTACATCAGGACTTCAGTATTCCAATTCCATGAGCTTAAAATCAAAACATTCAACAAACTGCAAATAAGAACAAATCATGGAGATTGTAAAGAAATTAAGCAAATTCACTTGCTATAGTAGGCATATCAAGAAGACATTGCCATTCAGGCTAGTCCTTGTAGTTGTGGTCTTTTGTACATTCTTTAGTTTTTTATATAAAAAAGTACAACTTATTCGCAATAATGATCTTCTTGTGGACTTCAGGTATTGCCTCATTGTGGGTCGCCTTTACAAGCAAATTCCAGGAATTTTTTTGCATAAAATATTTTTTTTCCTAAGAAGAAAATTTAAGTTTAGGTTGGTCCTATGATGGACTAAAGTACCACCTGAAGATATACTAGTTGCTTTTATACGTTTTGTGAAGCAATATGGATTCTTTTTCTTGGTACGTGAAAGAAATCAAAATCTTCAACCGGAATGAAGATCAGTAACATACCTTTTGGAAGCACGTGGTCAAACGTTTCCAGGAACTTTCGTTAGCTAGAATTATGTGCTTTAAGTTTCTTGTCGTGTTTGTGAACTTCCTCTTCGCTGTTATAGAACGAATTTACTGTCGGGAATCCATTTGCAATTAAAATGGAAACTCTTTCCCACAACCTAAGAGTCTTTTGGGTTCACGGATGGCAGAGGGAGATAGGAAGGAGGCGAGAAATCTTTCTCTCTAATTTCTCCAATTTTTGATCCCCTACCTATCATCATGAAGTGGTTGGGGAAGTGGTTGGCAGTGCATGGAAGTTATGATAACTACACCAAGTAGTTATCATCATGTAATAACTCCCACATGAGTCAGGACTTGGGCATGCCTTCATGGGCGCCCAACCTTGGTTTCCAACAGTATCGCTACTTAACTTTGATGGTATCTGGCACCCTTTGTGATTACTTGCATCTTCTAAATTAAATAGAAAGGAGATTTTGAAACCATGCTATTGACATCATATTTTATTACTTTAGGTATTGCTGGCTCTGTTAGAACATAACGGTGGGATTAAAGAACCCTTGGTAAGTTTTTAAGCTCTTCTTGGGATCACTAAGCACATATCAGGTAGCAAACACCTGAAGATGCCTGAAACCAATCAACAACAATCATAGTGGTATAACCAGAAGTCCTTGCATGGAGGTTAGTCTTATGCTCGATCAGTTAATCAAGTAACGACAGATTAAAAAAAATAAAAATAAACTGGAGATTTAACAAAAATTATCTAACTCGTTCAAAACAAACCCTAGGAGATATATCTTCCTACTTTCCCATGCTTACTGACCCTGTTTTTCAACAAGTAAACTAGATTCTAAGGTTCACCAGCTGATAACATAAAACCTAGGGGAAGAATATGGATAAAACAAATCGTACAATCTCTTATTTAATTTATAGGGACAATTCATCGAACGCATAGCATTGGAACTTAGATGCCTCAAGGAAACGCTAATCTTTCCAGATTTTTATGAAGTCCAGAGCAGCAGAGAGATTTTTTGAGAATACAGACCAGCTGAGAGATGGAGAAGAGAGAGTGTCCCTGGTAGCGATGACGCCAGAGAAGCAGAGATGAGGAGAAGGATCTCTTGAATCGGCGTTCCTTCTATTTAATTGCCTGTTTCCCCCCCAGAATCGCCGTCCCCATTTGCCGGTCCCCGCACCATTCGTTTCCTTCGCCCTGCTCCGATATTTACAGAGAGTTACAGCCTTGCCTACCTATTAATTAATTAATTAGGAAAAACCAAGGTGAGAAGTCGGCAAGGGCGGTGACGATTTTAAGGCTGAGCGGCAGCTCCGGAGCGACATTTTTTCCCACCCTCGGATCAGATCATACCTCTTCCCTTATTCTGTTCGTCGAGTCATGGGAATAATTCCTAACCCCAAAGCGGGCATCAGACACCGTTCATTCCATCCGGGCGAGGGCGAGGGCGAGGAAGAGGGGACGATCGGCGGCGCGCGCGAGAGATGGCGAGCCTGTGGAGGGCGGCGTGGGGGGTGTCGCGTGGGGCGGAGGACATGGGCGGGGGCGTGGAGTTCTGGTCGGACCCGGAGCGGGCGGGGTGGCTAACCAAGCAAGGGGAGTACATCAAGACGTGGCGGCGCCGGTGGTTCGTGCTGAAGCAAGGGAAGCTGTTCTGGTTCAAGGA
>JAOXJJ010000165.1:0-18426 GCA_025769935.1 Phoenix roebelenii
CCACACTCGGACTACTCGCGATGGTCCGCCCCACCCCCCTCCTCCGCCATGACATTTTGATAAGTTCCTCCCTCCCATCCTCTCTCTCTCTCTCTTAGGTTAGAGTTAAGATTTTCCTCGCACTCCACCTTCCTCCCTCTCTCTCCCCTTCTCTCTCTCTCTCTCTCGCTCGCTCGCTCGCTCGCTCACTAAGGTTAGAGTTATGGCTTCCCTCGCCCTCCCCTTCCCTCCCTTCCTCTCTCCCTCTCCTTCTCCCTCCCTCCCTCTTTCTCTCTCTCTCTCTCTTCCTCTCTCCTTTTCTTCCTCTTCCCCTCTTCAGCTCCCCTATGTCAATATGCTCCAGAATAGCATGGTATGAACCTATACTATACCGAACTAGTCACTAGCCGATATGCACCCTAGTATCGGTTTGGCGAACCTTGGCCTAGACCATTTGGAGGGCTAGAAGTATACCAAGGGGATGTCTAATTACTTGCATTTGCTTAGGGATGTAAATAATGCTAAAAAAACTCGATAATGTAGTGTCAATCTAAATTAAGTTTTTGATAATCTTATCTGATCAAAGTTGGATTCTCTACCTAGGTTCTCATTTCTTATGGAATCAAACTAATGTAGCTATGTTGGAACCAAAAACTTGATAACCTGAATATATATACACAAACTATATATGTAGTATATATCAATAAAGGAATATAAAGGGAATTAGTTGCATGACTTGTGTTAATTTCGTTTCTTCGTATTTGGATTTATGCTTTCTACTCAAACTTGCCCTTCCTAACTCTCTCCCACTATTATTTTAGTTCCAAATCTCAGTCTAAGCTTAGATTTTGATTATATTTTAATTATACTAAACATAAATATAAATTTGAATCTCTTTCAAATGTGATCAGAAAAAGAGAAATAAAAAATTGGATATTTTTTTATATTTTTGGGTGAAGTATTTTGTGCTTAACAATGAAAAAGATAATCTAGATAAATTTGATGCCAAATCAGATGAAGCCATCTTTCTTGGATACTCTTCATCTAGCAAAGCATATAGAGTATGTAATAAAAAAACCTTAGTTGTTGAAGAATTCATTCATGTTATATTTGATGGAACTAATGGCCTTCCTTCAAGACAGAAATAAGATTTTAATGATGAAGTAGATTCATTGAATAAAGAAATTAATGACCTTACCTTGAAGGATACATCTACACAAGAGGTAATGGACCATGAAGAAAAAGCTAATGATGATAAAAAAAAGAGGATCGGCCGGAACAACAATCTCAAGGTAGACTATACTTACCTAAAGATTGGAGGTATAATCCTAATCATCTTAAAGAATTAATTATTGGTGATCCTTTGCATGGGATAAGAACTAAATCATCTTTTAAAGATACTTGTAATCACTTAGATTTTGTTTCCCAAATTAAACCTAAAACAATATAAAAGAAAAGCTGAACAAAATCATAATTGCTTAAATACTATGCAAGAAGAAGTGAACCAATTTGAAAGAAATAATGTGTTTGGAAACTTGTAAGTAAACCCAATCTTGTCTTAGAAGCTGAATGGGTTTACAGAAACAAATTGAATGAATATGAGAATATAATATAAAATAAATCCAGATTAGTTGTTAAAAAATAACTAAGAAGAAGGTATTGATTTTGATGAAATTTTTACACCTGTAGCAAGAATAGAAAATATATGATTATTACTTGCATTTTTATTGCTACATGAAACTTAAAGTATTTCATTGGTTGTCAAAATTTCCATTCTAAATGGTTTTATTACTGAAAAAGTTTATACGAAAATTAAAAATCATAAATTTTCAAACCATGCATTCAAATTTAACAAGGCTTTATATAGTTTAATGCAAGCTCCTAAAGCTTGGTATGAATGATTAAGCAAATTTTTGTTAGAAAATGATTGTTCAAGAGAAATTGTTGGTAAAACCCTGTTCACAAGAAGAAAGGATTATGATACATTAACTGTACAAATTTATGTTGATAAGGTGCTACTAATAAAGTTTTATTTCAAGATTTTACTAAGTTCATGTAGGAAGAATCCGAGATGAGCATGATGGATCAGCTTACATTCATTCTTGGTCTCCAAACAAGCAAACAAGAGATGAAATCTTCATCAGCCAAAGCAAGTATACAAAAAAAATCTTGAAAAAATTTGGCATAGAGAATGCAAAGCATATCAACACTCCTATAAGCCCCTCTTGTAAATTAGATAAAGATGTGCCTAGTAAAAGAACTAATTTAAAACTTTATTAAGGCATGATATATTTCTTATTATACTTAAAGGCTTGATATCATGTTTTAATTTTTGCTTAAATGCAAGGTATCAAT
Organism: Phoenix roebelenii; assembly: GCA_025769935.1. NCBI lineage: Eukaryota > Viridiplantae > Streptophyta > Magnoliopsida > Arecales > Arecaceae > Phoenix > Phoenix roebelenii. The sequence goes on from JAOXJJ010000165.1 coordinate 2,335, forward strand.
TTAACCCTAAGGAAACACTCTTAACTATTATCAAAAGAGTACATAAATATCTAATTGGAACAATGACACTCAAAAGAATACATAAATTTCTTATTATACTTAATTACCATGATAATTTGTTTTGATTTAAATTCATGCATATTTTCTTAGTGCTTCTTAACTGAAATTAATATTCATCATCTAAGCAGTTAATTATGTTGTATTATTAGATAGAGTTTTTGAAAAACCTAATTTATCCCTTTTCTTGGCTGCATAGTTGGGCAACAAGCACTAAGCATATCTTGAGCGCCCTGTCATTTCAAGAAAGTTAATGCTCAGGCATGCATAGAAGAATTCGGTTTCCTCGTTCTTGGATCTTTCTTCCATTCCAGGATCCCTCAATCCTTATCTTCTTTCATTCATTATTCTTTTAAAGAAGTTCAAAATTTTAATCTAAAGTAAATTGAACTTCCACCATCTATGGTCTACCAAGACTCTTCTTTAGAATCTTTGGTTCAACCGAGTTTTCCAATAACAGGCCACCATTTGGGAGGCTAATGGTCTCCTCAATCTTTTATCTAATTTGATATCTCCTTCCATGGCCAACTATCCTTCGATCATGGCAGCCACCTATTTCTGGTCACCCACCTCCAATATCTTTTTATTTCAACTATGGTATGTCAAGCCCTAGTCACTTGAATTTATGATTTCTTTTCATCATTTGCTCCATCGAAGAAGTGTACAATGCGAACACTCCGGTCAAAATTCTTTTTATTAATTTCGGCCTCAATTTTAGCAAAATACTGACTCTATATCATATACTTTGAACTTTTGCCATCAAACCGGGCTTGTCTCCATGATAGAGTACAAAACCTTCTTTCTGATATGGATCACTAAATTCTTTTTCTGTTAATGGTTAGTAGAAAGAGTCAAAGCTTCCCTTTTAACTCGCAGTTGCCTTGGCCAAAGATCAGTCCATACCTCTTGGACACTTCATTTTAGACCATCTTTACCAATGTCTGAAGGACTCAAACTCGAAACTTAGAAATATGGATCTTTCAAATTTGGCTCTATATTTATTTTCTAGAGATTCATCCTTGGGCAAAAATTTCTGAAGCTCCTCTTCTTAGCCTTCATTTTGCTCAATTAATAGAGTCGATTCTTTCCTTTATCGAATACTTTAAGAAATTTTACAAAAGTTCGGCTCGCCATACCAACTCTTTCCTCTGTCCATTCCTTTGGGTGCTCACTCTATTGGCTTCTTTTGCCTCTAGGAGACATGGCTCCAGAAGAAGCTGGCGCAATAGATGACCAATGGAGACAATTTCTCATGCCTAATGACTTCCATGTTGGTTCCACCATTGAGTATTTAGGCAACAATAAATGAGTGGTTGAGTAGTATTACCCGAACTTTTTTTTCTGCCAATTCAAACTCTCCCAAGCAATCCAATATTTGCCTCTTTTATGTCTTAATGAACATTATTATGATCAGCTTTTGATCACAGATTCTGAGGTGGTAGATCTCGTGCGATTATTTCTATCACCACACCTTTGTCCAATTCATACTTATGCCTGCCATGCATTGGTAGGATAAATATATATCACAGGTTTGGTCTTGGCCGATGACTTCCGTCCTAGCTGGATAGATGAATCCGAGCCTCAATGTGAACTATCCTCCTCTATCCCTAATAGGCCTGTTAACGAGCCGAGCCGAGCCCGAGCCTGTACAAAAACTCGGGCTCGGGCTTGGCTCGTTTTACAGAAACTCAGGCTCGGGCTCGGGCTCAATACCGAGCTCTGTATTGGGCTCGAGCTCAGGCTTGCTTGGCAAAGCAAAAGCTCGGGCTTGAGCCCGTAAAGCCCGTTTTAATTACGAGCTCAAGCTCGAGCCCGGGCTCGGGCTCTCAACTCCCCCCTTGCTCCTCTATACTCTCAACCTCCTCTTCTCCTCTTCCCTTACTCACCGCCAACTCCCTGCTCCACCACCACCACCTCCTCCGTCATCACCGATCCACTCCCCCCTCGCTCCTCTATACTCTCAACCTCCTCTTCTCCTCTTCCCATACTCACCGCCAACTCCCCTGTTCCACCGCCACCACCTCCTACGTCGTCGCCGATCCGGTCCTCCAGCTTTCCTCCTCTAATCTATTGTCCATACTACCCCCTCGACCACCAACGCCAGATGCGGGGCATCGTCTGGCTCGACAAGCCGGTGAAGGATTTCAGCAACTCCGCCTCCACCGCCGGCCTCCCCGCCCTCAAACTCTCCGGCGACACCGCCCGTTTTCCCTACACCCACCAGCAAGGCAGCCGCTCAGCCATCCGCATCTCCCGCGTCATCACGGAGACCTACTACCTTGGCCTGAATAACATCCGATGGTTCGTCATGGGCGACGACGACACCGTCTTCGTCCCCGACAACCTCATTCGCATCCTCTCCCAGTTTGACCACCGCTGGCCCTACTACATCGGCTCCATCTTCGAAAGCCACCTCCAGAACATCTTCTCCTACATACGCCATGGCCTACGGAGGCGGTGGGTTCGCCATCAGCCGCCCCCTCGCCACCGTCCTCGCCCGCCTGCAGGACCGCTCCCTCCACCGCTAACCGACCCTCTATGGCAGCGACGACCGCATCCAGGCCTGCATGGCCGAGCTCGGCGTTCCCCTCACCCGCCACTTGGGCTTCCCCTAGTTCGATGTCTACAGCGACCTACTCGGCCTCCTTGCCGCCCACCCCGTGGCCCCGCTCGTCTCCCTCCACCACCTCGACGTCGTCTAGCCCGTCTTCCCCGATGTTCCCTCCTCAGGCGATTTTGGAGAAACATAGTTGATTTTGGGGAAAAAGCCCATCTTGCCGCCGCCCTCTCAAGACTAGGAGAGCTAGAGAGGAGGCCTTGGCCCGTTGGAGGCAGGGTTTCCAAATGATCTCGGCCATCGAATTTCGAACTCATCTGGTCATGTTAGGCCACGAGCTCGTTTGGGCTCATGAGCTGCTCGAGCTCGAGCTCAGATTTAAACAAGCCTCATTTTGAGCTCGGGCTCGGGCTCATTTGACTAACGGGCCGAGCTCGAGCCGAGCTCGAGCAGCTCAGCCCGTTAATAGCCCTAATTCCTAACTCTTCAAACGATATTGTTGTCTTCTACTGTGCGGGTGTAGCAACTCTAGTCTTCTTTAAGAACAAAAGTATACTTTGAATTCTTGTAGACGAAATTAAGAAGTACAGGAAATTTTATTACATCAAGTTATTTTCCAATAAGATGATTGTGTATTTAACATAAAGCAATACAAGCTACTTATATACATACATAGATGCATATATGCATATATATATATATATATATATTACACACATACATACATACATATATATAATACATACATACATACGTACGTACGTACGTGTGTGTGTATGCAAACATACATATATACATGTACATATTATAGAGATATATGTTTCAATTTTTCATTAAGAATGATTCTTCATAGACAAACAAAGATAAAACAGCCCTGAAATGGAAATGTATAACTTTTATTTTAGCTACCATATCAATTTGTTTTATAGAATTTGCTTGATTTTGCTTTACTTATTATTGGAGGCAAGCCCGGCTCACAGGTTAGAAAAGAAAACGACGGTATCAAACCGACGAAGCGGCCCAGGTCGGCTCGAATACCTTTCAAAACCCTTCCGTTCCGTCCTCCCCTCTCCCTTCGGCTTCGTCCATCAAACAAACGAATCCGAAGATGAAGAAGAGGAGCGGCGGCGGCGGGAGCCAGAAGCCCTCGCCGGCTGCGGGGGACGGCGAACTCAAGACCCTAATACACGGCCACTCCGTCTACTTCGATCACCTCGTGGAGCTCATCCCCGCCCGCTTCTACCTCCCTCCCGACGACGACAAGCCCTGGTTCCAGGGCCTCAGCAAGGTCGCCAAGGCCGCCGCCAAGAAGGAGTCTCGCGAGAATCTCAAGAAGGCTCGCCGCGCCCGCCTCGACCCTGAAAAACCCGCCACCACCCTCGACCTCCTCAAAAAGAGCATCTTCGAGGCCGCTGACAAATCCTCCGACGGCGGCAGCGACAGCGACGAGGCTCCCGAGATTGACGAGAACAGCAGCCGCCCCGTCGTCGCGGACGACCGCTCCGTCACCTACGAGGAGCTCCGGCAGCGCCTTCACCGCCGGATCGAGGAGCTCCGGTCAAATCGGAACACCCGGCCGTCTGAGAAAAAAAAGGAGAAGAAAGAGAAGAACAAGAACAAGAAAAATAAGAAGAATAAGAATAAGCAGGCAGGAGAAGAGGCAGAACCCTCTTCTCAGGGGAAGCGGAAGCGAGAGAAGGAGTCGGAAGAAGAGAAGGACAACAAAAAGAAGGCGAAGCCAGACAAAGGGGGAGATGCTTCTTCGCTTGATTTAACATTCGGCCAGGTCAAGATTGGAGGCGGGGACGACAAGAAGAAGAAAAAGAAGAAGCTTTCCAAGCAGCAGGCCTTGGAGAGGGCGAAGAAGCTCGAGGAGGCGAAGAAAGACCCGGAGAAGGGGGAGAAGATTTCGAAGAAGCATTCTTGGAAGGCTGCAGTGAGTAGAGCTGCAGGGGTTAAGGTTCACGATGATCCAAAGCTATTGAAGGAGAGCATAAAGAAGGAGAAGAAGAAGCAGCAGAAGCATGCAGGGAAGTGGAAGGAGAGGATGGAGAGCGTGGAGAACCTCAGGGCGGGGAAGCAGAAGAAGAGGACAGAGAATATAAAGGAGAGGATCCATCAGAAGAAGATGAGGCGGATTGAGAAGAGGGAGAAGAAGCTTATGCGCCCAGGATTTGAAGGCCGCAAGGAGGGATACATTAATGAATGAATCATGCTTTTGATCTGAAATTTATGGTATATGTGAGATTAAGAACTGGTAATGGTTTTATAGGTTGAAGAAGCTGAGGTAAGGTGAGTCTTTTGGGTTTTTGCTTAACCATTTGGGGGGACTAGTTACTCATGTTTAATGTTAGATGTAGATTTATCATCCATGTTTATGGTATATTATTTTGTCGGCAGTTTTTAAAAGAATTGCTGTGGAATTGTTGGACAATTGTTGCTCCTTTCAAACTTAACCGTGAATTGCTGCTGTTTCATGTGCAAGGAAAAGTTCGTAGTGATTTTTAATCTTGGAAATTTTCATGACGAGTTGGCTTCATATACCATGCCATACATTTATTTTATTTTCAAGATGCTTTTGGGCTGTAGGACCTTGTAGCTGCTTACTGGGCTGTTGACAAGGTACAGTGTGAAAAAATGATGGTGCGAGCATAAATTTTTAAAAAGCTAACATTGGTGCCATTGGATGGGAGAACAGATTGAAGCACCATGTGCTAGTGGCATGCTAACCTAGCATTGGCATGGTTCCTACGATTTTGTGCTGTTTTGTCATAAATCATGTGAATGCTTGGCAATAACTGCTATGGTATGTATTGTGCTATGCTGACAGGTTCTTAAATCTGTATAGGGGAGTTGGTAATCCAAGGGAATGCTTAATTCTAGTTTAGTGTAGAAAAATTGTTGTTAGGGTTGCTTTCATAAGCAGCTTGGAGCTTTACATCTCGTATTTTGTTAATCTAATTCCAATATGACTTTCTTGTAAAAAAAGGGGGGCAAAAGCTTGGAATACCTTTTATTTGAGTAATTGGAGAAGAAAACAGTGACTTCACTTAGCAAAAAGTTGGAGATAAGGAAGTTGCCTTGGGAAAAAAAAGAGTTAGTTATGGATGGTGGATAATTTGTAATTTGTTATTGATAAATGGTATGCACTTGCAATCTTGTTCACTAACTACCACTTTTATCCTGCTATTTGCATTCATTCTTATTGAGAATGACTTAGACACATTCAGGATAGTGAAGATAGGGAAAAAGTTCATTTTGTTTGTTTGGAAGGTATGGATCTTTTGGTGTTGTACTAGCAATGCTCCTGAGGCCCTGACTTATTTGTTGGCTGTTGGCAATTGTCAAAGTTTGCTCTTTATACTCATTGTGGTCAAGGCTGATCCTACTCATATTGTATGATTTTGATTCGATGCTTGGATACCTTGATACAGCCATGTTAATGTGTAAACTTGTATTTTTATAATATAGATAGATGCTTTGAACCACTAGGATGCATATTTAATCACTCTAAGCATCATGACCATGAATTCATGAAGATGCATTGCTGTTATAAATGAATGTCATAGAAAACACATATTTCACTAGCCACATAGTTTATATACAAATTAATATGAAATAACATTATTTAGAAAATATGTTACCCAGATAATACAACGTACAGTGTCTGGAGACAACAAGTATAAGCTCTGCTATCATGCTTTGCAATGGCTTATTGCTTATTGTGGATTTCGGGTTGACTCCTATCCATTGAAGGGACATGTTAATTGATTGTTTTGATGCATACCTCTTTCAGCACAGGGGTGTGTATATTCTGTTGTGGGGTCGTCAACATGGAACATATAAAATAGCAATGATGCTGCATATAATTTTTCTAAATATCGATTTCTAAGTTTGAAAAGTTAGTAGAATCACCATGGCCATGGAAGGAAGATCTGATAGAGTGATCTAGCTTTAAAAGTTTTATTAAGGTTGATGGTTGGGATTTAGAAGTTTAAACTTCAATTAAGTACTGAAGGGAAAAGAGCTGGGAATTTGGCTAGAGCTGTAGTGCAATTAAAGTTTTGGCTCTTAAAGATTGGTTCCTAACCTCCTTTTTTTTTTTTGTGTGTGTATGTGTATGTGTCTGTTTTGGGAGAGGGGGGCGGGGTGGAGGATTGGGGATCAAAGGGGAAAATGAGTTGACCGTGCTACTGGTGTCCTATTGTGGGGAATGTATGTTAAAGGCGAGTTAGGCAACACATACAGATTGTACTCTTCAGCTATGTACGAGCTGTTGACAAGTCTATAGTGTGTAAAACGATGGTTTCTGTTATAACTTTTCAAGTGGTTAACTTTGGTGCCATGGATGGGCGCAAAAATTGAAGTACCATGCGCAGGTGGCAGGCCATCCTAGCATTTGGCATAATTTTCTACTATTCCACGCTATTATGTTCCAAATCATGTGAGTGCTTGGTAGCAACAGGGTATCTACCATGCCTTGTTCACCAGCTCTTAAGTCGATATGTGAGAGTTAGTAATTGAAGGGAATGTCTAACGTCTGCTCTAGTAGAGAAAAGTTGTACTGGTTGGTTTATCAAGCAGTTTGGATCTTTACATCTTGTGTTATGTTAATTAAATTCCAATGTTACTTTTTTTTTGAAAAAGAAAATTGGATAGATAATTGAACTACAATTTATTTGAGGAATTGGAGCAGAAAAGGATAATTTCACTTAGAAAGGTCGGAGACAAGGTATTGCCTTGGAAAAAGAGTTAGTCATTGACGGGGGATCAATTTTTATGAACAAACAATATCTACATTCATTCTTGTTCACGAACCATTTGTTTTATGCTCCTATTTGCTTTCTACTCATTTGAAGGGACTTAGAAGCATTTCTATTGGGGGGAATTAAACTAACAATCTTCAGTTCTCCGTCCTCATCTGAAATTTCATCTCTTCTCAGTGAACATCGAACACAATCTAGATCTAGTTAAGAAATGGAAATACACTCCTATGATAACTTTTTCAAGTAGGTCAGTCACATCGGGTCCTCCTCTATTCCCTTCATGCTTTGATGATCTCATATTGTGATATCTTGCTTTTGATGAATTGCGACCTCTGCTCCCTTCATGCTTTGATGATCTTGTATTGTGATATCTTGCTTTTGATGAATTGCGACTTTATTCTTTTTTCTACCATGCATTAATAAATTACTCTCAAAGTGGTAAAAAAAGATTAGAGAAGAAACTTGCATTGTCCATACAAAGTCGATACTGCTCATGATTCTGAAGATTCATGCTGTACAAGCACTTGCTTTGATAGTATGGTCTCAGTCCTACACATCCAAAGCCAACTTGTTTGGTAGAGAAACCTTGAAAATTCCTCTGAGCTATGATAACCCTACATTAGACTGCAGCTAGGGTAGAAGAACACATAACAATGAAAGCAATCAGAATATAATCTAATTGCTGGCAATTTCTTATTGAATGACTTAAACTGAGGAAGCGAGTTTTTAGTTTTCTGTTCCGTGAATCTCGTCTCCTAGAAACTTTATGCTATAAATACACAATTTAGTCATAGGCATTGGGTGGATATATCAACTGCAAAATAATCAATCTTTATTTTGGTTCTAAGCTAGAGTTAGGGTATGAAGTACTTTTTTTTACTGCCAGTTGAAACTAATTACTCAATCAAACTGTTTTTTCCTCAAAGATGTTCTGCAATTTTCAGTTTGTATCTTTCTGGGCATGTCTGATGATGAGTAGTTTGAAAGGAGTGGTGCAACAATGGTTCTCTTAAAACATTAGAAACCAAATGCATAGAAAACATTTGTATAATTTATATTTGAGACAATTAATTAATGAAGAGGTATTGGGTGGATATAACTACCACCATGTTATCAATCATAAGGGGTTGTTTTGTTGACAAGTTTTACTAAAGCAAGTTTATAAAAAATTCAAAGTGAATATGTTTCACAGAAAATGTTGTTTGGTTTTTTTTCCATAAAACTTGTTTTGCCAAAACTAGCGAGCTATAAAACCTAAAAATGAGTAACAAAAAACAGGTCACCTCATGTTTTTCATAAAAGATGTTTTCCAGAGGTCTGTTTTGGAAAAACCCAGCCTGTAAAGTGGGTTAAGCTAAATTTAATGAAGTCTCTTTGCAATGCCACTTGAAATTAATTTTGCAATAAACACTATTTTTCTGAAGATGTGCTGTGTTTTTCAGTTTGTCTTTCTTGGTATGTCTTATGATTAGTAGCCTGAAGTGCACATGGTTTCGGGTTCAATAATGGGCAAATGATTCTCTTAAAAAAAATTAGAAATCAAATACATAGAATCATTTGTACATTCATTTTTAATCTAATCTATTAATGAATATCTGCTATCTGGTGGTTCTATTTCAAGCAATACACAAAAAAAGGATTAATATGGGACAAAACAAACTAGATATAGCTCGATAGTGATTTGTTGAAGTCATGGAAAAGGAAACTTGATATGAGAAGAATCCCAAAATGTGAACTAGCATTCACAAGAGTGAGATTTTGGAGATGGCTTTTACTCTCCAGGTTGAATAATCTGGCTATTAAGGAGTTAATAATGTAATGTACAATGAATAACCTGCAAAATGCATGGATTCTTTCATTTTCTTTGTTCTCTTAATATACTTATGACAGGTCTTATTGATCTTGGTTTGCATGTTAAATCATATATAGCTAGTTCTCGAAACCAAACTGCTGTGATAAGATATGTGCATAGGAGTTAAAGTTGGAAGGTTTCAATCTGTGCCCGGTGCTATTTTCTGTCCAATATAATGTATTGTTTAAAACATTGCTTTAAGAATATCAATGGAGTACAACTGTGTGATGCAAGCACAGCGTGATGTTTCATTGTAATTGGTAGTTTAAAGATGTAATGTTACTGAGCTAGTGTTTTTTGCTTCTTAATGACAAGTTACTCTTTAAGTGCATTCATTTGATTTCTGTCTAATATCAATTGTTTTGTTTGATCAGGTTGTCCCTCTAGATAAGCTGTAAGCTTTTTATGCTGAAGTCTAGGGTTTGCATTCTGATGCTTCATTCTCCTCTGATGGCCCCTTCTGCTTTCTGTCTTGATAGGAAATATCAGGTTGTAAGATGATTTTTTTTTTTTTTTTTTGCTTTGGTTCCTTTTGGTGTTTACTGCTATCTAGTAATTGTCTGGAAGATACCATGTCATGCCATCTTTCTAATGATTAAGGTATCATTTATCGTATCAAAGCCAATCAAGGCGAGCATGATATGGAATGCTGCTTCATGCTTTGCTGGTACTGTCAATCTTTTTGTCTTTCGGAGACATATGACTCTACTAAAACACATTAAACCATGGTATGATGTTTTTCATTTTTTTTTAAATAGCTATGTTACAATGATTATGGAATCATTTGTTGTATCCAAACCAGTCCGCCAGCTTGATATGGCATACACATCATACTTTGCTAGTACTGGTAATCTGTATTGGAGAGAAATGTTACTCTAGTAAAGATGCTAAACCATGTTATGATGTATTTCAGCTTGACCACGTTATGATATATTTTAGCTAAACCACTTTTATGAAGCATTTGAGCTTTTCTCAGCTATCTGCTTATTGTTAAGGGACCTAAGGGACCATCCTGTTGTTTTTCCAGTGGTTGAAGAGCCATTCACTGTGCCTGTAGCTGTCAGGAGCTAGCATCATCTGGTTACCCTGTCTCACTGTGCTAGTATTGGTCACAAAAATTGCTAAACTACACAATGATATGTTGATTTTTTTCTTCTCAAGGAATTACGTTTGGTTATTCTATGATGACACACATGTTATGAATGTTCGAACAATATCTTCGTTCTTGACAGATCTAGCTTCTTAACTTATTAAGGATGAAATGTGATTGCTGACAAGTAGGTGTTAATTATATATATTACACTAGTTGGAAAAGATAATCCACTAGTTGATTCGAATGAGCATCGCTAATGAAGTTTAAAGGAGTGGAGGTTTAAAAGTGAATGGCAAGAGACTATATCCACCTAAATGATTTCTCCAACTTTGAATAGGTTTGGCTGTATTTTTATTTAGTCTGTTCACATACAGAGCCTCGGGGGCCTATATCGGAGTAGTGTATATCGGATTAGCTACTACGCATTACCTTAAGGTCTTCTCTCTTGCTTTCTTGATCTCGGGGAAGGGGAGAACGAGCATCATGACCCTATCTAGCAGTTGGAGATTGGTGAAATATCAAGTGCAGAACAGATCAAAACTCCCTGCTGCGCCACCATTAAAGGAAAGGAGGTCAAGAAACAGCAAGAGGTGCGCAACCGAGGGCATGGAAAGGTACCAAGATAACAGGGGAGGAGGAGGGTGGCATCTAGGGAGGAGGTTTGAGGAGGGCAAAGAAGTGCACATCAAGATAGCTGCAACATTGCTGAGTCTCATAATTCGTGAGTCAGTGATCCCTATGTCAAAATAATAGCTGACTTTAGCCTTTGGCTGAAGCTGTAGCATATCGATTCGGTACCAGTATGTGGTATGAGAAGCGTAGGCATACCGACATAAAAACAGAATAGTACCGGTATAGAATCTGGTATCGAGATGGTGTACCTTGGTGCAGCAGAAGGCATAATACTAGTAGCACATCTTGATTCTAGGCATGGTCAATGTGGATAAATCCCCATCAAATCCAACAAGCTAGAACTTGCCTTCACGGGAAGTACCAAAGTATAACCAAAACTTGCAAATTGAATTTGAAGATATACCCAATAAATGAATAAACATCCTACCACAATGTAATTTGTATACATTGTTCAAGGAAAATTAAAATGCATATGAAATGCCAAAAGTGAAAGGACATAAATCAAATTATAATTCTGGCAATCTAGGGTTTTGGCAGGGCAGACTAGGGATAGAGCTAACCTTGGATATTTTTTTTAAATTTTTTTTGTTCATTGTGGCCGATCTAGAACTGGAACGGAGCTATACCATTGCATTTACCAGTCGAGTCTGTGCCCTAGTAGCACATTAACATGACACAGGGGAGGAAGGAGGCATCTAGGTAGGAGATTTGAGGAGGCTAAAGAAGTGTCTAGTCGCCTAATACATGGCAAAGTAACAACTAAGTAGCTGGCACATCAAAATAATGGCATACTTAAAGGTTTCTGATTTATTACCTGTGCACCGGAACAGGCCAACCTAGATGCCATATTGTTGACGAGGTAATAGAAGGAAAAAAAAATGGACACACACATGAACTTGCCATAACAGCTGATGTTGCACTATGCCCTTGGGATGCAGGAATGGATGGAAGTGCAACCATATTTTGGTAGGGCACATCATCAACCTTTGGGGTTCGAGTGAAGCAATAAAGGATAGAAGAAAGTGCACTTCTTAGATGTTCTTTTGCAGGAAAGGCATGATAACTAGAAATTCATTTTGATTTAGACATGGTCAACATCCAGAAGACCCCATCAGAACAAATAGCTAAGAACATGCAATGAAATTGACATGAAAAGTACCAAACTAAAACCAAAAATCAATTCATGAACAAGAAGGGTGCAATAATAAAAATGCAAATTTTTATTTGAAGATATAGTAATGAATGAATGAAATACCCTATAACAATGTAATTAGCATACATTGTTCAAGAAAAATAAAATATTGTATGTAAAGTACCAAGTACCAAGAGCAAAGGCCTATTAACCTATTGTGGTCTCGGCAATCTAAGGTCCTGATAAGTAGATCAGGGGCATACCTAGTTCTTTTTTTTTAAGAAAGTGATATCCTAGAACTCGAATATCTATGCCATTGCACTTATTGACAAAGTCTCCTTTGTTGAGTAATGAGGGTTTTTCAAAGAGGTTTGGGGGAAATGTTGTCCCATTCTTAAACAATAATTATTCTGAGGCAACTATTTAATCAAATGATATTGAGCAACACTTGGCATATAGACTCAATCTTGAGTAACAAACCACAACTTTGGTCTCAATGATAACAACTAAATATGAGGGTTATTGATGCAGGCAAGCTAGCATGAGAACGTAGAATCTACACAAGGAAACCTAAATATGAGACAACTGATGGGCTCATGCCAACTCCTTAAGGTTCTTCGACCTCGCGCCCCTTACCTCTTTGGGGAATGTTCAAAGCTTTCAATCTCACACCGTGTGCTTCTCACAAATCACAATCTCGCACTATGACAAGGAAAAAAATCACTGCAAGCAAGATATTGAAAAAAAAAACTTTAAAAACTTTATTAATGAATTACTTGATATCAAAAAGTACAACTAGAAGGAAAGATTTTTCTAAAGCTAATAGATTTTCCAAGTTCTTCTAGGATACAAATTTCCTAAATTTGTAAGTTAATAAATTTCCTAAGATAATATATTTCTAACTCCTACTAGCTTCTAACTCATCTAACATGAGTTTGTAGAAGAACGAAACATAATTTAGACAAAATAAAAGAAAAACCGTACTGTAAATTATGGACCACAAAATGACATTTTGATAATTTTATTGAAGAACATCAATACTAACATGTCTTTGATAAATCGTTAATAATTTCCGCATCTAACTTTTGTTTTAGGTGATTCAAAATGCTTTAGAAATCTATCTCGATACCAGATATCATGGAAGTATCTATAAATAAAAAATTTAATTGTATTAATATTTATGAAGCTTTCTTTTGGACTCACGTGCATTAAATTGCCTTTTCTAGCGCGAATGTAAGAGAATTTCAATATTTAGACTTTTAAGCTTTAATGATCTTCCATCATATGGTCACTATGATATGAGCTCTTAATAGAAATCTAATACCTAATTTGGATAGCTAGCAAATCTGGTGACCCCTAATTGTGTAAGTTGCGCTTGTTGCATTGTTAAACCCAGCATCTTAAGTCATTAAAATTTGTCGTTGGATCATCAATCAAATGAAAAAATATGTTCATCCCTTGACAACTAACACTTCTTCGAAAATGACCTAGTGGCACAATAAGAAGACTAAGGGGAGGAGTAAGTAGGCATCTAGGTAGGAGGTTTGAGGGCAAAAAGTGCACATCAAAATACCTGCTCTATCGCATGTTCCTAATCATGACTAAGTAATGACTAAGTAGCATGTCAAAATAGTGAGTAAATTCAAAATTGTCGATTCATTACCTTTGTTCCAGAATAAGCCAATCTAGCCACCATATTGACAACTAGGTAAAACGCACATAAATTGGTCATAACAACTAATGTTGCACTATGCCTTAGAGATGCAGGAATGGAAGTGCAACTATCTTTTGGGATGCCATATTATCAACATTAGGTGTTCCAAGTGAAGCTTTGGTAAGGATGGAGGGCTTTAGTAAGAGTGGAGAAAATAGTGCACTCCTTGGATGTTCCTTTGCACGAGGGTTTGATACTAGAAACATATTTTGATTCTTGACGTGGTCAGCATGCAAAAACCCCCATCAAAAGCTAACATGATTGAACATGCATAAAACCTACTATAACCAAAAATCAAATCATGAATAAGATAGGGTGCAATAGCTATAATGCAAATTAAATTTGAAGATATTGCCTAACAAAGTTGTGTTAAGCAGTATGAGATCAATGTCGGCTGATAAGGATAAATCAGTCCTTAGGGTTCCGTCTGAACCCTTCTTAGAAGGGAAGGTAATGGTGGAGAGGGCCAAAATGGACCTCGATCTAGCCAGTTTTCAAGGGGCTTCTTGAAGAGCCCTTCGGTGACTATGAATTGACAAGGAAAAGGGGCAAACCTCTCTCCACCCTGAATTTCTTCTAAGCAGCAAAGTCTGAAGGTGGTAGAACCGCCATGCTTTGGGTCCTAGGTGGTTTAGGAGGGCCAGTGGTTTCAGTGACAGACCTCATCCGAATAAAGAGAATATCATCATGCTTGAGGTGCATTTCTCCCAGGTGGTGTCCATTTTTTTTTTTGGTGCTACGGTAGCTGACGTTAGCCTAGCGTGAGTTTTGCCCTCAGTGTGACGAGAAATAAAAGTACATAAAAGAAGGAGAGCAAGAACTGACCCTATCCATAAAATCTCTCTCGAGTGGTGAGCAACAAAAAAGGCGACCCAGTCTGCTGCCATATTCACCTCTCGAAATATATGGGTGACCTGAAACGAGCTGCAGCTAGCCACTAGGCTCTGGATATCCCTAAGTAGGGGGTGGCCATCGCCCTATTACCCGATGTCACGAATCCACTCAGTCACCACAATCGAGTCTCCCTCCAGGATAATGCAGTATGCCCCTAGGATCCTCCTCGCATAGGTGACTCCCTCCCATGCTGCCCTAAGCTCCACTCCAATGGCGGTCATGTCATAGGTGCGCCTCCCGCCTGCTGCAATCAACCTAGAGTCATGATCCTGGATCACAAACCCCGTCCCTCCTATGTCTCCTCCTTCCAGTGCGCTACCATCAAAGTTCACCTTAAGGTGGCCAGGGGTAAGGACTCCCAAGAAACAAGAGTCACTCGGGGTGCTGCATCAGCGAAATGGGACCCCAGATGTCTCTAGCCCACTCAGGCAACAGTGCCTGAGTAGCGATGATAATCTCCATTGCCTGACGGATAGCTCTATCCATCACATCCCTCGGAGATGCCCTCTCACCATCAAAGAAGAGAGCATTCATGTCCAGCCAGATGTGATATGCCATATAAACACAAATGATGCCTCTGTTCAAAGTTCCCGGTCTTCCTGCTAGCATCCTTAAGTGCTCTAGCAAATCCCCCACCGACTCCGCACCTCGCGGTAAGAAAAAGGTGCCCTCTGCCACACTTGCATGGCCCGGGGACACCCTAGAAGGGCATGGCTGATAGCCTCCTCCATGTCCGTACAATCCTCACACATCGAAAAAATCCTGACACATCTGCTCGCCAACACCCTCCAGGTCGGTAGGCAACCCCAAGCCACCTTTCAAATAAACAAAGCCACTCGAGGATACACCCACATCCTCCATATCCACCTGCCCTCAATCTGCCGTGGAGCCTCTCTGCCCATCAGCAAACTCTGCAAATCCTTGAAACACACCCTTGCATACAAGTTAAATCGAAGCTCCAATTGGTAGAAATTAGACATTATTGGTAAGCTTCTTGGTAAAGAGTATTCTTTAGACTTACATCTAGAGAGATATGAGGGCCAAGTAGAATATGTAAGGAGATTTCCATATTATACCACTATCTAGTGGCTTGTTGCTCTTCTCTCTTCCCTCAGAGGCAATGAAGGCCCGAGTTCTAGCTCATGGACCTTGGTTCTTGCTTGGCTAGTTTCTAGCCATGGAAGGTTGGAGGACAACCTTCAGATTTAGAAGGGAACTGTCGAGATATGCTTCAAATTGGATCATGTTCCCAAACCTACCACTAGAAATGTGGGAGCGGATGATCTTAAAGATCATCTCTATAGCTGGTAAGGCCTTATTTTTAGATGAATAGATAGAGGACAACATGAGGTTGGGATTTACTAGAGCTTGTGTTTAGTTCGATCTCACCAAAA
>JAOXJJ010000165.1:18526-49194 GCA_025769935.1 Phoenix roebelenii
TTCAAAAAGGAGGCACTCTCCAATGCTGCCTCCTTTTGCTGCGCAACCTGCATTGGCTGTAGCGACCCTCCAAGAAGTCACCTCCAAAGTTTCTGGTGTCATTGGAGACATCAACCTCCACTATGTCGGGCTTTAGGTTTGGGCCCTTAGCTACATTTGATGTCCTAGAATAGGTGCCTCCTTAATCAATGGAGATTACTTCGATGCTTCCTGAAGTGGTGCAAAAGGAAAAGAGAAAGCATTCACCAATGAAGGGGCAAGGTGCTGGTTTTGGAGGAGGATAGCAGCACCATATTTGTGCAGCAACTGGGGATATTATCTTCTATGTCCAAGTATGTTCTCAATTCACCTAAGAAGAAAGTTTGTAGGGTGGTGTCGACCAACCCTGGTAGCTCCTTGGGTTATTAGAAGGAAGAGTTGATGCCACCAACACTAAAGATCAATGCAGCAGACAATACTCCTCAGCATTCCATAGGTATTGCATCTTCTAACCACGTAAATCATGTTCAAAAATTAAAGTAGTAGCTGACAGTTTTTGAAGGTTGTCCTCTGTCATCCATCATTCATCCAATTCAAGGGATCTTTTTGAATGTGGAGGAGGGTCCTTCTTGGGGTGTTTGACATGAGAGCCAAAGGGCTAGGGTTGGGGGGGGGACGGGGGGTGAGTCTCTTTTGTTAAATATGCTAGGTTGTTGATTGGTTAATATTGCTTGGTTGTGTGTGCTTTTCTTGAGACTAGACTCTCAGAGGAGTCTATGCTTCATATTAAATGGATGATGGGATCAATTTGGGACCTCTATATGGTATCGAGTGTTGGATTATCTAGAGGGATAAATGTTTCTTAGTGTAAAGAGTTAGGGAATGTCAGTGTGTTTTGGTATTATATCAACACTTGTGGGGTGCAACAAAGAGTGGTGTGGGATCTGGTATTCCGAATACTTACCTTTGGATTGCTGCTCCTTTTGATTGGGGATTTTAATGTTATTCTACATGCGGAAGGAAAAGGGGGAGGTAATCCTTTTAGGAGGGATTGGGATATCCTTGAGTTATGTGCTTCGTATGGTAGATCTTATTGGTTTGAGCTTTCAGAAGCCAAAATTCTTGAATATTGGTGTAATAATCGGTTTGGTTTGGCTCTGAAGATTGGTTGGACCTTTATCTCGAATCTTGGGTTAGTTACCTCAGTAGATTTGCATTTGACCATTGCCCACTATTGATCTCCGCCATGCATTAGTGTCCAGGAAGTCATCATCCTTTCTATTTTGAATGGTTTTGGCTGATGTGTGATGATATTCAGGAGGTGGTTAGGGATGCATAGAGATGTGAGGGCCATTATTCCCTAGGGGTCTCATTGTCCAAATTGTTATGCAATGTTAAACATAAAATTGGTCAATGGAACAAGAAGGTTGGGAATATCTTGAAAGAGGAGCAACTCCTAATGCAAATATTCTCAAACTTCAAGAGATGGAGGCACAGCAAGGTTGTTCAATGCATGACCAATGCATGCTTTTATTGTCTCACCAATGGGCATATCACAAAAATCTTTACATGTAGGAATTATTTTGGAGACAAAAATGAAGAGTGCTATGGCTCAAGGCAGGGGATGCTAACATTCAATTTTTTCATAAATCAACAGTGCTGCAGTGGCAGAGAAATCGAATCATAGCCTTGCAGAGGCAAGAGACAGAATTGAGAGTGATGAGGGAATTAAGGCCTTTACCACTTGAATTACTGAGGATGAGATAGAGGTGGTTCTTCGCAGTATGCACCCAAAAAAGGCACCAGGCCAACCATTCTTCTTTCATGAGTTTTTGGCATATTAAAAAAAAAAGAGGTAGTTGATGCTATAAAATATTTCTTTAAGTATGCTTATGTGCCCTCATCTAGGAAACAAACCTATGTAGCATTATTTCCTAAGAAATCTAATCCTTCACATGTCATGGATTTTTGGCCTATTAGCCTATGTAATACTGGGCATAAAATTGTAGCAAAAATCCTTTCAATTGGCTGAAGCTTGTTCTCTCTTCTTTAATTTCTTCAACTTAGAGTGCTTTTGTACAGGGGCGGAATAATACTGATAATATTCTTCTGGCTCAAGAGATAATGCATTCTTTAATGAAGGCACCTTGTACTTGGAGTTTAATGTTGATCAAGGTTGAAGTATTTGCTTCGAGTCCACTATTTTCACTTCCACCATAGATTTGTCACATGGATCATAACATGCATTTCGCATCCTCAATTTGCTTTTCTAATCAATGGCTCACCTACGGAGTAGTTTTCTTCGCTATGTGGTGTGCGGCAGGGTTGCCTATTGTCCCCTTATCTTTTCATTCTATACTCAGAGATGTAATCTTCATCCTTGTAGGTGCTATTCAGATGCAGTGGCTTCAATCATATTACTCAGGACCATTAGGTCCAACTATCTCCCAATTTTTTTATGCAGATGACAACTTATTGGTTACCCGAGCTACATAAGAGATGTTGTAACCTTAAAATTATTTCTTGATGCTTACTGTTCTTCATCTGGACGGGCTATAAATGTTTCAAAGTCGCATATTATCTTTAGCCCTTCCATCCCATGCTCTATCAAGGGACAAATTCTGCAGCTGTTTCGCATGTCATTGAAGAGGGGAGTTTGGAAATATTTAGGTGTCCCTTCATGATACCACCTTGTCGCCATATGGTTTTAACTATATGATGGATAGAGTGGGGGCAAAGATAGCGGGGTGGAAATGGAAAACTTTTTCCCTTTTTTTTTAGGTAAATCGGTGTCTCACTATACATTACGAGTATGCTCCGAAGCATCAAAATATAAAATACGGACTAGGCCCTGCGGAATGGGGGTGGTGTCATCCTATAAAGAAGCTCCGATATGATGTGCTGCAAAGGAGGCGACCTAGTCAGTCGCACTGTTCGCCTCCCGTAATATATATGCGATCCCAAATAAGTCGAGACCCTTTCCTTTGCGGGCCGGGCAACTTTTCTACAAACTGTATTATCTTCTTCTATTCCTTTATATGTCATGTCTTCTATTTATATTCCTCTCTCCATTCTAAGAACATTGGGAAAGAATTTCCATGCCTTTTTATGGAGGAATTCCTTCTGAACAGAGGGGAGAGCATCCCTTCCCTTGGTCTACAATTTAAGAACCAAAAAGCTTTGAAGGCTGTAACAATCCAGGACCTCATCCAAAATTGCTTACCGGAAGATATTATTTGGGTTTCTTGATCCTATATAAGTACCCAAGATCTACCCAGCGAATAATCGATGTGGGATTAAACACATGCCCGCACGGGTACTCACATACTCCCCCCGTTCAGGACTTGACATCCTCGTCAGGCTAAAGGTTCAAATCCATTCAATTCTAATCACAAACACCATGATCGGCTCATGGTTAGCCCCAATGGATCCGTGCTGCAGTGTTTCCTAGTTCACATAGATTATGGGTCGGGTCCGCTCTGATACCATTTGTAACAACCCAGGACCTCACCCAAAATTACTAGCTGGAAAGTATTATTTGGGTTTCTTGATCCTATATAAGTTCCCAAGATCTACCCAGCGAATAACTGATGTAGGACTAAACACATATCCGCACAGGTCCTCACAGAGGCCGAGGACTTCATCCTCTGCGGTCTAGGCGGCAGGCTTTGCTCGGTAAGGTGGCAGCAAATTTGGTCTTCAAAGGTGCTTCCTAATACTTTATGGGCTCGGTTAAAAAAAAATCTAAAGATAAATTCCCAGGTAGCTGGATCGGGTACCAAATCTAATGGACGTTCTGTTATGTGGACAAATGTATGCTACAGCATCAATTTTTCTAGCTGCTGGGAATAGGAGATTCTATTAATGTTTTACAACGACCCCTGGCTCACTAATGTGCCTTTGTGCAACTGGATCACTTATGTCGACATAAAGGTGGATCTTTCTGAATCTCATGTTGCTGATTTTATTACAAGGGACCGTATGTGGGATCTGATCAACTTTTCTGGTTTCATTCTATAACTCCTTCAGTTACTGTTAAAGATTGAGAACACACATGTTCTCAATACCCCTAATCAGTCTGATGAGTGCTTAGAGTTTAAGTGCTCTTGGTGGAAGCTTAGATAACATTGTGGAGGTACAGTGGAGGACTGCCAACATGTCACTGTGACATGTCCATTTGCTGTGCAGCGTTGGCACCAACTGGCTGTGATAGCTGAGCTTCAAGTACTCCTTACTTCTTTGCCGGTAGTGATATCCTTTTATCTCCTGCCCAGGTAGAGAGGTGGGTGAAAGGAATGACGGTTTACATGGCTTGGTTGATTTGGAGTGCTGAGAATTGCCGAAGATCTTGGATTACTGATCTGTCTTCTTGCAGGGCGGTTGAACTCCCTTTGTTTAAAGAATATCTTGGCTTGGAAACAGTTGTTCCCAACATGACGTGGTTTCCCAAGTGTTTCGTGAAGAAAATAGGGCTGTCGATGGCCATCCAAGATGGCACTCCAGGTGGATGGTTTATTCAGTTTGCCCATATTTTGCTCGAGAGTCTGGTCAGACGTCGCCGGCAAGTTTAGTTGTAAACTATAAATTTTGCTCTATATATTATTGTCTCTTAGTATGTTCGGGGTTGGCAGATATCTCTAGTTGCTTAGTTTTTATCTTTCACACAGCTCTTTACTTATACCAAGCCACATACGAGGCCACCCAGTTTATAGTCTCATTAGCTTTTCTATAAATGTGCCTAACCTAAAATTCAACATCACTAGGCCAAAGATAAAATATCAAGAATAAAGGGCCATTAATCTATTATATTTCTAGCAATTTGGGGACAAGGTACGCTAGGGGTAGACTTAATTTTTTACATTTTTTATTACATGTAAGAGTGATTGCCCAGTAGTCAGTACGCAAGCCCTGCCATGGCACTTACCAATCAAATCTCCTAATGGCCTAGTAGCATATTAAAATGACAGAGAGAAGGAAGGAGGCATCTAGGTAGAAGGTTTGAGGAGAGCAAAGAAGTGCACATCACAGCTGCACCTTTGCCAGTCACCTAATTCAGGATTCAGTAATGACCATGTAGTACATCAAAATAGCAAGAAGTTTCTGATTCGTGATTCAGTAGAGATTAAGTAGCATGTCAAGATAATGACCGAGTTTAAGATTTCTTATTTATTACCTGTGTACCAAAAGAAGCCAACCTAGCCATCATGGTATACAAGGTAATAAAAGGAAAGAATTGAAAGATCACACAAATGGAAATAACAACTAACGTTGCACTATGCCCTAGAGGTGTAGAAACGGATAAAATTGCAATCATCTTTCAGTAGGCCATGTCCTGAAACTTTGGCATTCCAAAGTGAAGAGAGTGCACTCCTTCAATGTTTTTTTTTTTTTTTTTTTTGGCTGAAGCGGATGAATTATATAATTCTAGTACGAATATATTCAATAAGGTCAGAAATAAATCCGATAGCTCCCCCTCTCCAACCTACAAAGTGCCTTCGAAGTGATTGGCCACATACGAAGCCATTCAATCCGCGACCTCATTCGCCTCTCTAAAAACATATTTAACTTGAAGGATCACGTCTCCACTTGACATAGCACGAATATCCCGAAGCCATGGATGACCCCCTCCACCATCGCTAGTATCATCCCGAATCCATCTAATCACAGTAGCTGAGTCTTCTTCAAGTATTGCACGAATCTATTCAATGTTCCTTTTCAAGGGAAGGCATAATATTAGAAACACTTTTTGATTTTAGGCATGGTCAACATCCAAAAAAAACCCTATCAGAACCAACAGGCTAGAACATTCCTCAAAATTGGCATGAAAATTAGCAAATTGTAACCAAAAATTAATTCATGAACAAGATGGAGTGGAATAGCCATAAATGCAAATTGAATTTGAAGATATAGCCAACGAGTGAATTAAATACACTATAGGAAATATAATTAGTACACAATTTTCAATGAAAATTTGGTATTCTATATAAAGTGCCAAGAGTAAAGGACCATTTTACCACTTACAGTCCTGGCAATCTAACATCATAGTAGGGCAAATAAGAGACAATCTTTAGCTTTAGTATTTTTTTTGTAAAAAATGATCGTTCCAAGATTCAAACAACTTGTGTTATTGCACTCGTCGGCCAAGTCTCCTGATGAGCTAGCAGCATGTCAAGATGATAGAGGAGAGGCATCTAGGTTAGAGATTTGGGGCAAAGAAGTGCACATCAAAATAGCTACACCTTTATCGAGCTCCTAATTTGCGAGTCAGTAATGAGGAAGCAGCATGTTTAAATGTTGAAGGACTTCAAAATTTCTGATTTTGTGTATTGGAATAAGCCAATCTAGCTACCATAAAATTGACTCCTAATAAAAGGAAGAAAAGGAAAACCCAGATAAACTGGCAATAATCATGTTGCATCATGCCCTAGAGGCCAGAGATGTAGGAAGAGACGAAGTGCAGCCATCCTTTGGTATGCCACATTAAGAACCTTTGGCATTGTAGGTGAAGCTTCGGTGAGGATAAAGGAAAGACTGTACTACTTAGAAGTTCCATTGCAGGGAATGAATGACACGGGAAACACATTTTGATTCAAGGCACGGTCGGTATCAGAAAATCCCATCAGAACCAAAAGGCTAGAACATGCATCGTATTGACATGAAAAGTACCAAATTGTAACCAAAAACTGTCATGAATAAAACGCTCTGGAACAGCCTTAATGCAAATTGAATTTGAAGATATAGCCAATAAATGAATTAAGTACCCTATAACAGTGTAATTAATACACACTATCCAAGAAAAATAAAATATTTATAAATAATTGCTAGAGGAAAGAGCCATTAACCAGTTGTAATCCCAGCAATTCAGATACTCGTAGGACAGACTAGGGCAGATTAAGGACAGACCTAATGTTTGGCCTTTTAATTTTTTTGTATGAAATGGCTGTCCCAAGCTCGAACCCTTACCATTACCATTACACTTGTCGGTCGAGCTTTATATCATTGCACCATAGACCTAAATGGAGTGCCTAGAGTGGCATAATAAATTTTTAGGACTGCATTTCATAATTCATAACCGACACAAGTTTCTGAAAATCTAATTGCGAAAGAAAGTCTAAGCAACTCAAACATCCATAAACATGACTGCACCAAATGCATGATCACAAAATTTCAAATTTTGCTACACGATTAACTCCAATAGTTGACATTGACAACAACATTTGTTAAGCTTCCATCAGCCATCAATGAGAAGTTATACATAAAACTTAAAGACTGGTCATAAAGCAGAAGACACCAGTATAGTTTACACCACCCACCATTTTAAGTTCAATATACAATGAAACAAGAATTTCTGCTATTACCTGCTACAGCATTCCAGATGTGAAATATGTTGCAAACAAGTCTGACAACCTGAATCTTGTAATACATAAGTAATCACAGCTCCTAAAAATGAAGTTTAAACTAAGGAAGCAATTTCATAAGTTCATTTACCTACCATATGCTCCAACATTAAAACCAAAAAATGCAAACATGGCATCCTTTTTCCAATAAAAAGGTGGACAGAGAACAAGAACCCTACCAATTGCAGAATGCAGTACATAACATGAACTAGAGAAATCTTCTAGAAAAATTCGATGTGCAGCAAAACGCAACACAAATGCATGATATTGCAATAAAAGCGTAAAATGTCAAGACCTAAAGTTGAGAATTAGTGTTACTAACAAATCACGGCAACACAAGATTTCAGAAGGAGATTAGACAACCTTGATCCTGGTTTTGTATTGCTTGACTATGCCAGAATCAGCATAAAAATCTCAAGTTGGGGAAACATTCACATCGCATGGACCCTCAGTCCTACAGCTCCGTACAACACGAATCCCTTTGTCAATTATAAGCCTGGAATAACTGAACTCTAATTCCACTTGTATCCCCACTTGACATCAACAAACTGCAATAGAGTTGATGTTCCAATCATTCCAGCTGTCTTCATCAATGCTTAATGACTTTATCCGAAAAAGCATCAACTGTAAATTGCTTATGTGGTTGAAACAAAAATGGGCATATGTAATACCTTATTTTTTCATGTATAAAAAAGCCCATTCAATTCTAAACAAAACCCTATGCCTTGTCTATGACTCCCTGCAAGCATCACCATAAAAGCATCTAGCCCACATGATCAAGCCACATCCGACTACACATTTACATGCAGTTTTTCCTTCAATAAGACCAACATGCCCCTCATGTAACAAAAAGATAATATAGTAATGCTATCCTTTTTTTTTGGCAATGCAATCTTTCAGTATCTAATTAACTTTGAAGGAAGGTTTGAGGGTTTTTTTTTTCTTTTTGGCAGGGTGGGGGTGGGGGTTGTATGTTAGTCCTTCAACTATACAACACATGAAATCATCATCTTTTTGACTTGGTCATCTAACTAGAAATTAAAGGACTTTTGAAACATGTCACCGTCATCTTATTTATCAGTCAAAACACAAAAAAATGCAAGGAATTTAAAGCTTCCAGGTTATCTCTGCACAATAAACAATTGTCAGCATGAATAAGTTAGCCTACTTCTGCTTTATAGAAACTAAATGACTTCAGTCAGTTCTTTTTCTACCTTAGTTCCATGACCTAAGGAAAATAAACCAAAGACAAGAAAACATATGCTGCTCTGCTGTTTATCCATCTATAACACAAGAATTTTTCACCACCTTCACATCATCAACACATCTTAGGTGAGCAACCACTCTCCCCCCATACCAGATTCTGGAACCCCATGATTGGCCTGTTCTTGTCTTAAAATGATTAAAAACTATTTCTTTTACTGTCTAAAATAAAAGTAGAGATTGGGTTTTCTATTGCTTCAGGCCTTCACAAGATTTAAGGGAAAAGAAAAATTTACATGAATTATTGTGCAAGGAAACCACAAAATAATAATACAAACAAATACAAATTCCCTTGCAATGTCTGCATAGCTCAAAATTTTAATGTGGGAAAAGAAAAAAAGATGACAAACATCTTCAACGATCCAATATATTACATTATGCAAGAAAACTGGGTTTCAATCAACAGGAGCTTGAGCAGGCTAGCACTACGTTTGACACTTGTCTTCAAAAATGATTTATGAGAATTGCAAAGTCTACTTGACTAACATGTCTTTAGAACATTGAAGTTTACCGGCCACCATCCTCCTTCTATGCATACATTATAACTTTGTAGTTAAATACAAAAGCTTTGCGTTTTAACAGAGGAGTTGCATGCGCCACTCAAATGTGAAGCATCAACTAACCGTTACCATATTCAATGGCTCTATGGGACTCATGGAAGTTGCATAGTACCACTCCAAGTACAAGTTGGAACTAAACAGTGCTCAAGCTTATGAATGTGCCAAGTTGGGGTTCCAGGAGATGTGGTTAGAGCTTCCAAGAGATCTGAAACAGACAGCTGCATATGCAATAATCTTCATAATAAAAAAAGACATGGTAACACATGGCCCACTTCTTACACCAAAAAAAAATTAACCATGAACCTCAGTATAAATGGCTTAATATTCACATACATATGCACGCCATGAATCAACAAAAACTTTGAAATGCAACAAAGCAGTAGTTCTTGACAAGGATCTGCTCTGCATTTTCATATGCACTCCATCCTTTGGGGGCCATTTGGATGCAATCATCCAGACATGCCCTGCATCGAGAAAAGGGAGAAGCATAGAGGCGGGGAAAGCAATCAGTCTGACCTGGAGGGAAAGGGAATGCCAGATATCACCTTTTTCTGGTAATGCCGGAAATCACCTTTTAAGAGGAACCCAGTATCTCTATGATTTCATGATTGGGTAATACCACCCATCCCCATCGAAAATTATTGCATGCACGGCCATGCTGGTGCACACCATCAATCGCCACGGTGTATTGTTGTGAGGCTCACGGAGATGAGTGCGCGATGAATGCAAACCATGCGTGAGCATGCAGTGATTGGTGATGTGCACCAGCATGGCCGTGCATGCAGTGCATGCAATAATTTCCCCATCCCCATAGCACCATATTATCCACTTCCCCCATCTCCACAACACTTCATTGTTGTAGGGATCCTGTACGAACAACATATGTGACAAGGAGCTGCTCTATAATTAGGAAGAAATCCTAGATTTCTCTAGGCTCTGTTTGGATGCTAGCATCCTGTTTCCATGGGATAAGCCTTGCAGGGGAAGCAAGCAAGGAGAAGCACAGAGGCAGGAGGCAATCAACACAGCCCCAAGGGGCTAGAAGCACCCAAACCTAAAGTTTGGGAGCCAGAAAAACCACCATTAAAGGGAATCCAGCATTCGTATAATTTGATTGTGTGATCCCCACCATGCTTTCACATCCTCCTCGCTATCCATTGGTGTACGGATATTCCACGAACAACATATGCAGGCATCCAAATAAGTCAGTAGCATGTATAATTGCTAAACCCTCAGCTAACAGTGAACACAAATTGGGTGAAACATGCTTGTCAACATTATATTGAGTAATCAAATAATCTAAAAATTCCTAACACATTAAAAGGTTAAAAATGCAGAAACAGAAACAACTACATGAATTTTCCACTCCAAAAAAAAAAAGGTTTGACTGGCACATGGAGCAACATGGCCTAAACATGATCACATAATCACACCCAAGTATTTCCTTTGAAATAGCTACAATTAGTTTGTTCAGCCAACACATACAAGGATGCGGCCAAATTGGGTTACAGCCAAACAGGTAATTAGACAGGAAGAAACTTCTCATCATAAAATCCATCACAAATCTAAAACCATAATCAAATCCAAGAAGCATCCATCTTGCTCTTATCCAGGAATTCATTACTATTGGAATGGGATGTATCTACTACAACTGTTATCTTTCCTCACAACTCCTATCCATGTTAGATTGGGTCTTCGCTCCCCTCATGTCCTCCTTGTAGGGGACCAGAACTCATCAAATCTTCACTAACACAGTAGCACCATCTTGGTTCTCCAAAACTTCATCCTCAATCAGTGCAGCCAGAAACATATCTGGTCATACCAGAGATCTGCCTCTTATCATCTCAATCATGCTTGCTACAAGGGCTAGGACTGCTTTATAATACAGTCTAAACAATAAATAAAAGCAGCCCTGCAATCTTATAAATTTTATGCTAAAAGGCAACCACAAAGCACCTGTTCAACTCCCTCCATCACATTTTTCCCGTACCACATAAAGCACCCCCATTCAAATGATAGAATAAGAAAACTAAGTTATTCAACCCCAGTATTTCTCCAATAATATCATGACATTATTCCACTTCATTAACATCAGCTTTCATACAGAACAGTTATACACAAGGATCCAGTCCACTGCCTACAGTGAGCTCAAAAAATGTCAAATTAAAAAAATCCTCTACAAAATTCCAAAATCATTGAAAATACTCAATTCAAAGGCTGCTCTGGTTCTTGTTCACTGTCAATCACAACAATAAATTGTCCCCTACATAGGATTAAAATCAGCTATATCTACCTCATGAGGTGAAATAAAACATGAGATAGCCAGTTAATTTTGTATTTTTTAACTTGTGATTCAGCCCTCATGTTATAAATCTATATGCAACTTTTTAATCAACATAATAAGAAAAACAAAAATCTTGATTTTCAAACTTTTCTGAATCTATAGTTTGATCAAATACTAACAGAATACTAAATAACAAACAATTTCAAACTCTAGTATCTTCCATTTCCTAGTTCTATGCATGTCTGTATGCACGTGTGTGGGTGCAAAAATATTCATAATTTCGAGGCTGCTCCAATTCTTTTTTCACTGACAATTGCAATAATTCGTTGTCCCACACATGGACTAAAATCTGCTATATCCACCTCATGAGGTGAAATAAAACATGATATAGCAAGTTTTATTTGCATTTTGTTTTACTTAAGATTCAGCATTTTGTTTTACTTAAGATTCAGCCCTTATATAACCAATCTATATGCTACTTTTTCATCAACATAATAAGAAAAGAAATATCAAGATTTTCAAACTTTCCTGAGTCTACAATTTCAAACTCTAAAGAGTAGAAAATGAACAACAATATTGTGATCAAATAATAAAGAATAGAAAATGATTAACAATTTCAAACTCTGATCTCCCATTACCTAGTTCCACATATAAATATGCATGTATGTACAATATAAATGATGTATGTATGTGTGTTTATGTGTGCATGTATATACATGTGTGCATAGAGGGAGAGAAACATGTGTGTATATATATAGGGAGAGAGAGAGAAAAGGAAGGAGTCAGAGAGAGAGAGAAAGAGGCTTAAGGCCTCCCCAAAAGTATCTACCTTTTGAAATTAATGTTTTCAATTAAATGAAAGCAAACAAAGTATTTAGGTGCCTTTAATTCCGCTCCTCCCCAATGAGAACAACTTTGAAATATAAATCAAAATATCAAATCTAGCAATCCAAAACCCCGGCAAATCATGTCCAACACTTAGGACAGTGGATATCCCATCCCATCTCGATCCATTTACCCATTTATCTCATATCGACATTCAAGAGTGTGTTGTCCCAACAATCAGGACAGTGGGACACCCCCACTATCCCACCAGTATGTAAAACCTTGCTCACACATGTTGTCCTCGAAAACACTAAGTATTAGCAAGAATTCTATCTAGATCATATAGAATTTAAACACAATGAATTTGAAGTCACGAAAGGATACTATTTAGAGAGATAATGATCCAAAAGCAATAATTAGAGGAAAGTGATCCAAGTCAACAAGGAACACTAATTATAACAGCCTCAATATGCACAGCAACATCAGATATCAAACAGTTATATGAATGAATGGATGTTTTTGAATAACTATGAACTAGATTCTACATACATATCAATTTGCACAAATATACCATAGACACTATATAAGTAAAATTCGTGATTGCAGTGCCTGACAGACACAATGAATAGAATAAATACTCTATGTTATATTATTCTATTTTGAGAATGCTATACCATCACAATCAACTAATTACGAACTAGGCACCTTAGAGCCTTAAGAAAATTTTCACTTTTTTTCAGACGCTAACCACAAAATTTAGTTACACAACCATGTTGACATATAAACATGGGTTCAATATCAAAAGAGGCGAACAAAGTATTGTATACATGACCAGTTTGCATAGAATAAATTTAGGCTCTATTTGGGGGAAAAGAAAGTAAAAGAAAACAATTTTTGTTAAAGAGGAAACTTTTACGCTAGTTGGTATTAAAAGAAAACTTCAAGTATAATAAAAAAGAAAAAAAAAAGAGTGAAGGGCCATAATTTTTCTTCTCCAAAATGTAACAATTTTGAGAGAAAACAACAAGAACACAAGTGATTCAGGATAACTTATCCCCATTTTAACCACTTTCTCTGCGACTTTATTATTTTCTTAATTCAGCCAAACATGAGAAAACTACTAATTTTCCTTCATTTTCTTTTGTTCTGCTGATTGACTCTTTGTTTTTATTCATTTTATCAGCAACAAAACAGTGCATTAACAAACCATATCATCTTCATTAAACCATTCTATCCATGAAGCACTCAGACAACCAATTCAGTAAAAACATGCTGCAACCTGCAGCTACCAGTACCTTATAAATGTGACAATTCCACAAAGTGTCCCCCTTTATGTTCGTTGATTTCATTATCCACTGTTTTCTCATGCTATAAATAACAACTTCTAAACTTCACTTTCTGAATTGAATTAACAAAGTCAGTCTACACAGAAGTTATTCTTTCCTGATAGAAAAATGTAACATAACTTCAAATTGCTGTCTTAATTTAGGATATCTACATCTGATCCAGTAATGTGAACTCCACTTCAATCTGTGACTTTACAATGAGAGAATGAACTTGCAAGTACTTCTGACTTAACTGATTCTTAAGGAGCCTGATCAGGTCTGCTCAGATTCAACTTCATCTCTAAGCTGACCTCCAGATATGCTAAGCTCTCCAACATTTAAACAACCAATTGCATGACAAAATGAATTATTCAACAAGTTACTAATCATTAGACCAAATCAAAGTATCCACATGGAAGTCATCTGCAAGATGTAGTGTTTACTATTAAGACTCCAGCTCAATTAATTATAAATCTTAGCATCATCTTAGCATAGGTCTTGATAATCTTCAGTTCCTTAATTGCCATAGTTGAAAACTAAATGAAACATAAATGCTTCATGGAGCACAAAGCATCAAGCAAATAACAGCTTTGTCCTGAAGTTTCCTGCTTATGCATGAGCTGTGGACTAATATTGCTTATTACAGCAGATGACGAATGGCAGAAACACATGACAAAGTTCATATAAGCTCGATATATCATTATCGATAGCAGAAAATTTAATGCAGCTCTCTGTCTAAAGATTGAACAAAAAAATGTAAATATCTGAGACATGTTTCAAAAGTGAATGCATATTATACCAAGCCAACTATCTGCAAATCCAAGTAGTATATTTGAGAATGTTTTGCACTTCCATTCAAACATTGCTCAGTATGCACAACTTCAACAGTTTCACCAGCATCTCAGCATTACATAATTTTAGTTATCCATGGTAAATGACACTTGAAATTATCTCCAAAAGAAACAAAACTAGACCAACATAGGATGCAATTTGAAAATCACATCTATCAACACCATCATATCCTCAATCATGTCATGGAAAGAGCAATCTGACTCAGATATCTCAACATGCTGAAGAAGATCAACATTTCCTAATGGAGTTCTCGTATAATATCATTTAACAATTCTGAAATAGTGATGATCCACGTCATCACTATTACAGTAACGAAACCTTCCAACTTCATGTGATATTATATGTTCCACGTCAAAAAGGAAACTCAGACAAGAAGTAGCATAATATGACACTCCACAACACTACAATGTAAGGCAATAACAGACAAGTTGGAGCACAAAGAATAAATTCGTCCGGTCACATTCAGCGTCCAGTTAAAAATTAAAATAGTCGTAAGAAAACAAAAAGATGAATTTGGATTCAACCCTGAAAACTACCACATTCATGGGCCCATATGAAGGATCAACAGCAACAGCAAAGCTTCCGAAGCATATACAAATCAACAATGATGATACAACTCGTAAACACGATGGGCCATATTGCATGCTGCAATATCCATATTATTTTTGTACTTCATGCTACAATTCTTTGGAACACAGAACTGAAGCCCAAAAGGAAATGTCAATCGAACTGCAAAGGAGGATTATCATCAAATCCACTAAAAAACTTACAATTGCAACCAGTGACAAACATATTCAGAAATCTTCATAAGAACCTTAATTAGAGCCTTTTTCATCAGAAGGGAGACTTGATAATATAGTTTGGCAAGGAAAAGATTCCTCACAGCAACAACATAAGCAGCTTTCTTGAAAAAGCATCGGACACTACTTCAGAGACCCTCCAATTTAATCAAGATCGATTACACTTGTTCTAAGAAAAAAACAAGTAAATCCCTGATAACAAGAGATTAAATAGTTCTACAACCACAAGAGCAACTTTAACAACTTGAATTCTATCCCTTGCATACAAAAGCAACATAAACAAGTATTCAATGGAAAGAATACCAAATGTGATCTCTTAAACATCCACTAGAATGCTTGTATCAAATAGGAATCATTGATATAGTAATATTAACCACTCCTCTCTCTCACTCCACTTGGAAACCACAAAAAGAATTGCAGTCATAGTCTTCATGTTTTGTTTCATCAAATATTTTGTATTATAAAATCAAATGCACACTTTTCGTATGCCATTTCATAATCAGGAAGATCTCTGATTGTATAATCCTGTGAATTCCATGGGCTCTAAATACTTTGCCAACTTTAACAGATTAGTCAACCAGCAGATCCAAAATTAATGGTTGTCCCATTTGTTTTGTTCAGCATTCCAACAGATCAAATACATACATCACCAACAAAGAGCAAATTACTTCAATCCAAACATAGATGTTATCTCCAAGTTGACTTCAAGAGTTCACACTTGATGAGTGAAGTTAATTAAAACATAGATACTCTACTTCCGATTGGTTTCATCATAAAATAGGCTATCCAGCACTATCTCACACACAAATGGCATAAGCCTAAATAGTTTCTCCAAGGAAAATAAACTAGACCAAACTATACTTGGAATCCTAGTTGCCAAGAAAGTTCTAAGAGATCGACCAATTCAATGTACAATAAAAGGGACAACTGAGATCATCATCTTATCAAGAAAGTGCTTCCGCCTGCAGCATCATACCCGCATTTGCAAATTACTGGCAATAAACAAAAATAATTTATAATGAGATACTAAGAAGAAAAGATGATATATGCAACTGGAATTTTCTGATGGAAGTGCCTGACATTACCATCTAATAATAATAGCCGCCCCCAGAACGTTCACCTCCATAAAGAGATGAATATGTGCTACCCCCATACTGCATAATAGATAAAAGGAAGGTAAGATGCAGGAAAGATCTGAGTGAAGTGCACAAAAAGAGTATATTTATATACTTACATCTGAACCATAATAATCATGTGAATACAGACCACTCAATCCCAATGAATCTAGAGAACATAGACAATAAGACACTCAGACAAACATTAACAAAATCCCCTAGTAGCATCAAAAATGCACAATTAACTTTGCTCAAAAGAACAGAGAATTCAAACCTCGATAGCGACTCCCACCAGCCAATGGATCAGGATGATCAAAACGAGGACGTATTCTAGGCCCAGGTTCCAAGTAACCAGGATCGTGCTCCTAAAGCAAAGAAATATGTAAGATATATCAATCAATCATTAATAAGACAACAAACGAATGTGGACATCAAATATATCTATATATATATAATACCAACCATCATTGAAAATGGACGCTTGATACCATGCCCAACATCTCCATAAAAGTAAGGATCTTCACCAAGGTGTCGAGAACCAAAAGGTCCGCCAAACTCCTCCTCTGGTAGATATGGCGGCCTCCTGGATGGGAAGGCTCTTCCACGACCTCTATCGAAAGCACCATGCCTTGCTGATGTCGAAACTCTTCCACCACCTGTTAGTAGCAAATCATGATAATCCCTTAACTCTTTTAACTCTGAGAGAAACAAAGCAAACAAATGCTCTGTAACCACCTCTTTTTCTTTGGAATGGCATTTATTTTCTCTTCTTGGTATAATTGTCAGAGGGACAAAATTCGACTTACCTCGGAATCCAAATGGCCTCCTACCATGGAATTCAGAAGGTGGGATTTCTAGATTGTCCTCAGCTGGAAAAGAAAATCTTCCACCTCTTCCATATCCACGAAAATTAAAACCCCTCCCACCCTGAAAGCCTGCCCTATGAGAAAAATATCTTCCCCTACCAAATCCCCTACCTGGTGACACAAGAAAAACTCCAGTGAGGTAAAAGGTAGCAGAAGATACAAAAGTTCAAACAGTTGGCAACTAGTACTTACCAAACCTAGAATAAACACCCATGCCAGTGTGTCCAATGCGAAACCCACCACTCATTCCATCCTTTACAGCCTGAGTTTTGGGTAATGGATTGGCAAGTCTAGCTCTTGCTTTCATCTGGAAAACCATAAAAAATGGTTAAGTTCCTAGGCTCCATGTAAAACAAAATTAAAGTAATAAAATTACACATCATAATTTGGAGTTTTCTGATATCTAATTCTAATAATATCAAGTTTGATATCCATATGGAGGGAAAAGCCACATTTCCAACTTTTGATACGCTAGGCATATAAGTTTGAAACCACAATACCTTACCCACAGCACTCCTAGATGCTGGTTTTAATCATGTCTAATTCATATGCTTTTCAGAAGCAACTAAAATTAAAGGAAAGAGAAACAAATATCAATAGGCTAGTATGAAACCAAAATTGCTCAAGGAATTGCAAAAGGGTGTCTGTTTAAATCACTAATAATAGAGTTGCATTTTATAAGAAAAAAATAGTAGTAATATATTTCATAACTTTTTCCTTGAGATTCATGGGGAAGCAAATGAAGGAAGAGAAAAATGAAGTTGTATTTAATCATGCCTCTTAGTGTTGTCTATTTTTTCTTAATTTCAACAAAAATGCAACCTGCTACCTGTATTCAGATTTACCCTATCAGGTATTAGATTGGATCACGTTCTCAGAGATTTGCTTGTTTGCATCTAAGAGAGTAACACATGTTGCATATTTGTGTATGCATACACTAACTGGTCAATTCAGGAATTGAACCACTTTTTTGAAGATCTAAAACTCTACCACTAACAAGGGTCAAAGAGTGGTATCTTTTAAGGAATTCAATGGCAACATAATGCAGAAAATGACACGGATAAAATGGAGAAGCCAACAAAGCAGTGTTGCATAATCAAAGTGAATAACTATAAAACACCCTCAGGGTCTAGGATATTCCCTCTCTTAAGTGTAAGGACTCCTGTCACAATCCTCTAGATCCCCTACCAAACCAGCAAAACAAAACTCAGTTTACCAGATTCTCTGTAGGCAATCTATCAATAATGATAGATATATAGAACTTGGCAGATATAAAGCGATAAAGAACCGAATGCCTTTGGGGTTGGGTGGTTGGACTTTCTAAGAACAGATTTTCAGCAGAAGGGACACTCCCTATCTCCAACTCCATTATACCCAGGCCACCAAATAGACAAGTAAAACATTGAGCTCTAAAAAGAGTGATAATCATCACAATCAAGATATCAAACCAAAACCTAATAAAGGAGGATTTTCTTAAATCACTTCTAAATATAGAGTCAAATTAGAAGAGAAAAGATAGATAGTGATGACATCATAATATTTATGCCACCATATAGAATGATAAGATAAAGGCTACAAACAAAATAATGTGGGCACAAAATCAACTCTAAGGCAAGTAGTTACATACCAAACAAAATGTAACCAAATTGAAAGATGGTTATGGATGGAATCTATCTTTCCTCAAGATCCATTCAATTTTGCAAATTATCTAGCACCACCATGCCGCATAGGATCGCTAAAACTTGATGACTAAAGCCAAGCAAGCAATTTCTTGTAAGGTTGATATGGCTGGTAAAGGAAGCACCCAGATCATGTTCTTTGACTTATTCCCTATATGAGCCAATAAGAACTTGGATCATAACCTTAAATATTCACATCTCACATTGAATACATTAGGATAGGATCGACAAGAAATGGAGTTTTTGACCTTCACAATTATTTCATAATGATCTTTGGAGACTATCCATGAAGAAAATTCTTTAGCAGTTTGACTTGACCACCCTCTCAATGTCTTAAGATTTCTAAAATAATTTTGATGATGACTTCTGATTCTTAAAAAAATTTATCAATGCACTGGTGCATCCAAACAGTTTATTTTTCCAAAGTACCAAAAGCAGAACTTTGTCGTTAGTAGAAGTTCAATTTCTTAACAGCCAGCATCTGATGATTTTTATAGTAAAACATGCAAGTCAACTAGAATGATAAGAAAAAGATAAACATGGGCCATAAGTTTCTTGTGTTGTTGTTAATTACAAAAAAAAAAAGCTTAAGTGCTAATATAGCCGTATGCCCGTATTAAAAGTACCTTGGACTTGCCATCACCCAATTCACTGTTATTCACACCTTCAACACAAGCAACAGCAGCTTCGTGAGTTGTAAAGTTTACAAATCCAAAATCTTTCCTCTTGGCAGTTGACATATTCCGGGCTAGCACAACACGCTCAATCTCTCCAAACCCTTTAAATTGCTCTTTCACACGATCCTCGTCCCAATATGGTGGCAGCCCATCAACAAAAACCGATTTAACCTGCATCAATAATAAAACACAGCTAAATCGTGATAGACCAAAACCAGGAAAATGTAGAGCTCTGCACAGTGAAAGGGCAAGAATGGAGCAAAAAAATGGATTTATAAAACAAACACCTGGGCCATAACTTCTGGATCTGGTTCACGTAATGGCTCAGCAAAAGCCACTTTGGCAGTCCTCTCAGGGTGGCCAAAAATAACATCTGGCTTTTGGAGCCTCTTGTAGGCAAGCATTGCATCTGCATGGCAAGAAAACTCAAGGAAAGCAAATCCCCGGCTCAGACCTTCATTTTGGGTGTCCGCAACAAGAGTGATACTCTCAACTCCATCAACTCCATAATCCTTAAGTTTTCTCCTAATCTAAAAGTCCACAAGAATAAAATAACAAAACATCACCATTTCTCCAACAATGTGTGGTTGCTAAACATAAATTTGCATAGAAATAAGTGAACCATACAGCTTCCTTTGTCCATGTGTTACAGATGTTGCCTAAAAATAATGTGTCATTGTCCTCACTTGGTGCAATGCCGCAGCGCTTGCCATGTATCTGAGATCAAACACAATTAAATCACTAAAGAAACAAATTGTGTAAAAGCAATGCTAAGAAAATCTTGTCAAAATCTCCTAAAACGATCAACCTGGTTACGTGACCCAAAAAAATCACTCAGGTTACGTGGTTCAGGTACTGCTTCATATATAGCAGTAGTTCAACAGATATGGCCTGACAGTCATTTACAGACCCAAAAATTAAAAGCATTGCCTATTCCACTTACTCAGTCACATTATTATGTTACCTTTTCCAAAGAGAAAGCAAGAAAACCAATACTAGATAGAGTCAATAGAAAAATAAAAATAAAATCTTACAACAGGATTTTTCAATTCCGAGAGCGCCTTGGCAGCCTGCTCCTTGTTGGCAAACTTCACAAATGCAAAGCCTTTGTTCTTGTTGGTAGCAAAATCTTTGTGGAGCCGGACCTCAACAACCTCCCCGACCTTCTCAAATGCCTTCTTCAGATCATCCTCCACAGCATCACGATCCAGACCCCCAACGAAGATCTCCTGCTCTTTCTTCATCTTCCTCTTCTTAGCCATGTCTGAAATCTCAAACTCCTCCTCTTCCTCCACCGGGGCACCTTCATCTTCTCCCCCCATCACTGCCTCCTCTCCTCCCCCAGCTGCGTCCTCCTCCCCACCCACAAGCTCCTCATCACCAGGCTCTTGGAAAGACTCCGGCTCCCCCTCCTCCATCTGCTGGTCCCCCGCATCCTCTTCTTCTTCTTCTTCATTCTTTGCAGAATCACTCTCCAGCTCATTGTTAACATCCAGAACGGTATCAACTTTCGGCTCCTCCTCCTTACGCGCATCTTCGTCTTCAGCTTTCGGTTGTGGCTCTTCCATCGCTTCCTCCCCCTTTGGTGGTTCTGGCTCTTCCACGGCATCCTCAACTTTTGATGGTGCTTCCTCCACCTTAGCAGCAGCTGCAGCAGCCTTCTCACCCAGCGGCAGCTTGGCCTTCCCACCGGCCTTCTTCTCCGGAGGAGATTTCACGGCCGAAGCCGGCTTCTTCACATCGGCCGGCGTCGCCACTTCCTCAACTGGATCAGTCACACATATTACCAAACACTTGCGCTACAACAACAAAAACCGAAGGTTCCATAAACTAAGTTTTCTACCTTCGGGTCCCGGCTTAGCACCGGACGTGGCTGCTGCAGGGGCGGAGGAAGCGGCGGCGGAAGCGGCGGCGGCCGCCGCAGCTGCAGCCTTGGCTGCGGACTGCTTGCCGGCGCCTTTGGCGGACTTGGCTCCCGATTTGGGCGTGGATTTGGGAGCGGTCTCCGGTGTTTTATCGGCGGAAGCATCCTTCTTGGCCGGAGGCGTCTTCTTGGCCGCCCCAGATCTGGTACTGTCGGTATTTCGCGTCCTCATGATTCCAAATAACAAAAACCTAACGGAGAAAATTAGAGAGAAACTCGGTAAGGGACCCGAGAAAAAAAATTGAAAGAGGCGAAAGAGAGAAGAAAAGAGAATTCCAGATTTTTTTCTGAATTATTCGCAAACGCACCTCGAGAGAGCGGAGGAGAAGGAAGAGGGAGCGCTGATACAGAACGGGGAGCGGATATAGCAGAGAGAGGCAGGAGCTGGATGGAGCCTTCGAGGTAGCTGGGACGTGTAGGGTTTTTTCCGTTCTCCCCGACCCGACGAGATCTTAGTAGTGTGGATCGAATATGAGAACCGGTTCGAGGAAACGGTTTAACACATGGAAACGGGCTTAATTGGGTGACCGCCGCCTTGGAGGCTATCGGAAATCGACGCGACGTGCCGTAATCACAGGGCGGAAAAAAAATTGCTGATTGGGTTCCGAACCTGTCTGGTGCAATAGATCATATACCGAGCCGACAATCTGATTGTTCTCACTCACGCGCTGATCTATGCCTCTCCTTTATGGAGAAATTATACCCCCGCACAACATGCACTGTAGGGCGGAGCACCACACACTTATTTTTACCTTTCATTTATTAAGACAAGTGCACGAAGAATGAAGCACGTGAGAATGAGACGGGATGATTGATATGGTGTACCGCTATGAGATGCATGTGGTGATGAATATAATTGTCCCTTTTTATGATATGCAAATTTAAAAAAAAAAAAAAACAAGGGCACCTCCTCTATCTATATCGGAGGGAAAGTGTCAAATTTTCTTATGTAGAAATCCAAAATCTACTTCGTTAAGTGAGAGATAAGAATAAGAAGGTGGCATGCTTATCCTAGCTATATATCAGGAGTCCTAATTAGACTCCAACTTGAGAGCATTAAAAGACACTCACAAGTAGGGACCGTCCGTTTCGACAAGGCACATGCCAAGCACCATAGGCAAGGAGTTAGCCATAAGGAAGTGCCACCTAGAGGCACCACAACTAGCAGGGCTATTGGAAACCTCCCTTGTCTGGTTGCCCTCAATTGGATCCAAAAAGTGACCATGTCCAATATTACTTGACATAACTTGGGCCCAATTCTTGTATCCAAAGTTTACCATACCGATCGGTACCATACTATATTGGGTGTATTATAATGTACCTGTATCGAACCGGTATATAGTACCATTATGTAGTATCATATCGTACGTAAGGTTACACATGGGTTGGGTCATGATCCGACTCGGCCTGACCAGCTTAGATCCGATCCGACCTGATTTAAAAGACCCATAGGGCCGGATCGGGTTCTAAAATTGGACTCATTCTATGTTCCAGGTCAGGTTTAGATTTCCAAGTGATTGTGTACAGAGATTCTTACCTCTAGAAGTGATAGACCGAAACACATATAACTATCCCACACCTTGATATCAAAACTTGGGTTTATAGTACCCTACTCAGCATGTCCTTGCTCAGACAATTGCTCTCCTACAAAATCAAATCTAAGTATCAAAAAAAAAAAATTATAAAGTGAAAGTCGACAGCCCAGAACTCTCTACTGTGGTCCATTAGAGGTACACCACTAAATCCGAGTCCTTTCCACTAAATCCCATGGATCATTTAAAAAGAAAGGGAAAAGAGAAAGGAAGAGGAGGAGAGAGAAAGAGCGTGAGAAGAGAGAGCAAAAATGAGAGAGAACCATGGAGACTCTCTCTCTCTCTCTCAAAATAGAGAAAAGAAAAGAGAGGGTTGGCTGAGCAGTTGCAATGGTCAGAGAGTAGTAGCCCACGACAGTGCTTGGCGGCATTAATAGCTGGCGACAACAGTCGGCCAGCAGAAGAGAAAAGGAAAAGAACAATAAGGGAATTAGTCTAAAAATAGGGAATGAAGGAGGTTCAGCATCAATCATGGCTAGATCACTAGCCGACGGCCAATGTTTCGCCATACAGTCACAAAACACTCAAGAGAGTAGCTGTTCCAATATAATCCGGTGACTCACCAAGTCTAATCAAACCGAGGAATGATGTCTTGGAATGAGGAAGAGTGTGGAGCAGAAAGATTCAAGACCATTACCTCAACTTTGGCAAGGTATCAAGGCCGACTTGACAAGGAGTCTCAATGGGAAACCAAGAAAGTCATGGCGATCATCGACAACGACTAACGGTAAAATTAGTGGAGGGATCTTCCTTTATAAAGGAGCCCTAGCGCTCCACTCAAGTTCGACAACCCTAATTCTCCTACTTCCGACAGGGTCAAGAGAGATAAACCCACATAAGTCTTCCTCCAACACATGCAAAGCATGCGCAAGGAACCAATCCAGGCCACTTTAGGCCCTAATGGTATTTATTATGCTGCATGGCCATTCTTTTTTTCCCCCCCCTCTTCTTTGGCTCGTATGCAAATCATTTTCTTTTACATGTTGTTGCTATGCTCTATTTATGTATGCCATTATATAAGACAATTTGAATCCTTGGCTTGTTTGCGCATGCAGCTTTGCCGTTATAGACCATATAAGTTATATAAAACTATATAATTTTCTTTCATCGGTCATTTTTTTCTAAATTTTTCACATAGATCCTGGGACATTTTGTAGCTCAGTGGGAAGCATGTTTCCTCAATCATCAATCCAAATCAAAGCAGAATGAATTCCTCTCATATTTGAAAAACTGCTCAAACCAGCGATATTCAGTTAGGCTGATTCTCTCTACCTTGAAAAACTACCCAAAATAAATATGGAGGTAAAGGCAGGATCCAACTCAAGTCGGCTATATCCACAACCGCAAGATCATCTGAACCGGGACACCAAGAGACTTTACCAACTCAACCAGGACCTGATCGTGTAAAAGAGCAATATCATGAGATTCATATTGAACTGGATCAGAACAGGCTTGATCGGCACAAATTTTCGATGCCTAAGGCCGTTATCTTTAGCGTGGCTAAACTTCTGGCTTAAATACATAGACAATGCACTTGAGGATTACTTTGACAACATAAAATTTACTCTTTTTGAAGCTTCAACAACAATGCCGTAGACAATGCACAGCTCTGGTTGGATCCAAACTCGCCTGAACTTTGGACAATAATGATGGTCCATGACTACAAATGAAGATCCAGTCTAAATCTGAGAACAATTTATATACCTGTGTTGATCATTGTTATAGACCGTGAACACAACAGCGACCTTTGCTACCATCGGAATGGGAGTGGCATGAAACATCCAAAATAAGATCCTCACTGGTAAACTCAGACCACCGACGTCTGCAGATCCACGAACCTCATAATAAGAATCTATTGCTAGAAAGTCTGATGATCTTTTTTTTCAAGTAACAATTTAGTGAAACTCATCCGATGCTTCTGACATACAGAATAGATGAATAAACGAAGATCATAATCTGTTACATCAAAATATCAAGATCTTTTGTGCAGCAGCGGGTAAAAAAAGTA
The DNA here is from genome assembly GCA_025769935.1 of Phoenix roebelenii. Classification (NCBI taxonomy): domain Eukaryota; kingdom Viridiplantae; phylum Streptophyta; class Magnoliopsida; order Arecales; family Arecaceae; genus Phoenix; species Phoenix roebelenii. Next base: position 43,673 of record JAOXJJ010000165.1, read on the forward strand.
GGTCTATCAGACTTAAGGATAACAAAATCAGTGAAATGCCATCACATCGCCTGCCATGACACAGTAACCTAAATTACATTTTATTTTTTTCCTCCAAATTTATCAAAAGCACATGATGCTACATAAATTACCTGAGAAAGGTTTGCATGAAAATGTTCACCACCATGTGAACTTTTCCAAATATGTACCAACTCATGTTTGTAAAAACTTGTGAGGAACAGAATCAAAATCGTCAAAGTCAAACCTTTGTCGTTCTCTACTGATCTGTATGACATTGAAAATCTTGTTAATGACCAATGAGCTCAGAGAAAAGAGATTGAAGATCCATTCTGAAACTCACCTTTGTCAAATAAGCAGGATCACATGAAATGTGCTCATCTATTGAACTCAACTTCTTTGACAATCCCATTAACCTAAGCATGGATAAATGAGCAAATGAAGTACCATCGAACAAAGTTTTATAGAGATATGGGTCACAGACAAGGTGATAGTAATAAACTAACAAAAGGCTGGAAGTTGATCATGTACCGCTGGATTGATGAATCAATATGCTCTATCATCTCACAAGTTTTGTATTGCTCTGGATCCTCATGAAAACTGACCATTCCATCCTTCTGGTTTATTGTCGCAAATATCTCCCCATCTTGAATCTGGAATTACAGAATAAAAAATTACGATTACAGGTCCATCAAAATAAGCTAAAAATATTCATGATGGAATTATGCAACAAGCAAACCAACCATCCGAAGTACATGCATCTCAGCTTCCCTTGGGGTCTTGAGTTGCACAGCACCAGCTATATCTTGGAGTGACAGGGTCAAGTAAGTTTGAGTCAGTCTCTGGATATTACGCTTGTATAGAGAAGATAGAACTTGCTTCACCAACCCAAGGTTGTTGTCCTGCAAGATGATTTAAAATCACCCAGATGTTACAACAAACCAAATGAACATCCCTAAGAATTTACCTCATAAGACACTATAGTAAAGAAGGTAGCTAGGTGAGTATATCCTAAAATAATCAGCAGGAAAAAAGGCAAGAAGAACCCGCAGAATCCCAGTACACTGCTGAAAATACTGTACAGGTATCCACTACCTTCAACGCAGGAGAAAAAGAAAAAAGGAAATGAAGAGGATGAAGGAAGAAAAAGAATCAAGATCTCATAGAAGTGGTAGTCAACAGAGTACTCACAGCTTGAAATTTCTCAATATTTGTCTGGATGGAGGTCTCTAATTCAGAAAATTTCCCCGTCACATAGCAATTAGCCAAATCAATGTATGGCTGCCAAAACAGTAGTACAACATATGTAAAACTTTGGTAACAACAGTTGACTCAAGCATAGAATATATCAGAAATGGTTCAACAGCCAAGCATGCATGTACAGCATCTGCAAGAAGAGGTAAAAGCAGAATATGTAATATGAAAAAAATATCTAATAAGCAAAATATGTGACAAACATAGTGGAAATGCACCAAATGTTACCATCTCATGATAAGAAAAATTCGATGCTAAGAGCAAGAATGGACTCTTAATCTAAGCAGACATGGGTGGTCTCAGTGGTTGTTTTGCTAGGTCTACCAATTTTGTAAGTTCTATGACTGCTAGTTCATGGACATGCCATTTGCCAAACTCACACCTTGTCCACCTCGATTTACAATGCTCCACTGTAACAGTACCTGTGATGATCTATCATGCAACTTTTGGTATTCTCTTATGTTCCTCGCCATCCCTCATCATTTGTATCCATAGCATATCTAACTTACTAGTCTAAGTTTTCAGCCTTCTCAATCCTTTAAAAGTACACAAGAAATTACTTTTCCAACCAATCATCGTATGTGCTTTTTATTTTCTTTAAAGCACGCAAGAAGGGTCATACCCTTCAACTATAAACACTCAAAGAGAACCCGTACGATCTGCTGGAACAATAGACCCAAGCCCAGCAGGGTAGTAACAAGTCCAGATCCATCACTGTGGCAACTTGTAAGCATTCCCGCCAATCTTATCACAAGCCTGGCTACCTTCACTACAAACATGGGAAATCCTCGAAGTAGGTACGTTTCAGACAATAATCCTGACATCATGTCCAGTTGTTGCATCAGAACATTTAATCCAACTATCAATAATAGAATCATTTTAAGCCGAAACATTTTCTGCTTGCACTTGCTCGGTGGTAAACCACAAACCCATCCAGGGAGATGTTAGTTCAACAAAAGGCGCCAAACTTGTCAAAGAAGCCCCACCTACCGTAACTGTTCTCCTCATAACATGTCCAACAACACAGCTGGCTCTAGATAAGCTGCCCTAGATAGTCTCATCAAAGTTCAATTTGACATAACCGGACATTTAACTGGAACGATTGAAGAGAATGTTCATCTCTTATATCCATGCCTTCCTACATCTCTGCTACAAAGCATATTCATGGAAAACAATATTTGAAGATTGGAGCTCCAAAGAGTGTGTCATGATTCAGGATTAGATTTCATAAAAAGATAAGGGGGAAAACATGATTGAGACCATAACCTAATACAATCCTCTCAAGCCCATAATCTTTTAACATTGGCAGACCATAATACAACAGGCACCATAAAGGCATCAGTACTTATAATCTTTACAATTCTTACAACATAATCTGACGTAAGACACCTCAGTAAGTTCCAGATTGTTAAAAAGATGGACATGAAAGAACATTTTATGCTTGCTGGTAGTGAGTCAAATTTCCAAATAAATTTTCATTTTTCTGAAATAATTATGCAATAGAAATTCAGTTATTGTGCATGTTTCATATTTGTTTAGTAAATTAACATCAAGTTAGAGTGATAAGATACTAAGCTGTATAAAAGGAACTGACTCATACTCCTTGTATACATAGGAATAACAGCAACCTCCTTAATGTGCTCTTTCTTCCTCTTGTCAATCATCTAAATCTATTGTTTTAATCTATCAATAATCTGTATTGACTCAACATGAAATTAACAATAGTTGCTAATATCTGGCAGGAATTTCTCAAAATACAAAATCAAATGAGGATTCTGAAGCTCAAATTTAAGATAAGGATTCTTCAGAAGAATATTCTATACAAAGACTTTGTCAATAAAGACATACAAGAGCATGGTTAAGGACAAAGAAATTAGAATAACATAAAAGTCAGCAAAGAAATTAATCATCCACATACCACAATTTGTAATAATAGAGGACAAAAAGAATCTCAAATTTCCACAATTGACTACCTGAGTGTAGTTTTTAAGATTTCTCTGAGCAGTTGCAGAGGTATACTTTGGGAATGAAGGAACCTGTCACAGAGATTTATTAAAATCAACATATTTAAAATTAAGATTTTAACAGGTTTAATCAATGTCCATTTAAAAATATATTAGCCTATACCATCGCTACAGCTATAAGAAAGCTAGACCAAGAATCACAACCAAAGTGCATAACTGAACAAACTAAACTAGTGCATTTTCTAGAGCTCAAAAAGCAGCACTACAATTTCTTTCGTTGCAGCAACCTGAACAAATAAGAACAATTGCTGAGTGGCATTTCTAAGAATCATTCAGTAGACTGTGCATTTCAGATGATGCAGCTTTCTAGTATATCAATGAAAACACTAGCACTGTTTTTCCTAGATGGCGACCACTTCGATCAATCACTAACATATTCATGTACATGTTCCCTCACATCATGATGAAGAAGGATTACACACACCATAGACCTCTTATGCTTAATCTTTGCCTAGCCAATTTGTCAAGGCGCCTCTGCAAAGTCTGCAGAATAGCCAGAAACCACCTAGACCACTTCGTAGTTTGTATAGATCACACATTGTGTACTTTGTTTAGTGAACACAACCATGTTTAATATTACCAATTACATTCTATGTAATTAGGTCTCTACATGTGTGTATGTCGTAAGAGTGAACATACATGTGCACATGTTTGCATGGTTGTCTGTATATCTAGTAAATAAGTCTAATTATTTAGAACATAATTACATAATATATCTCCTCAACTATACAAGAAAAATACCAAGGACAAACTATAAGTATGCAGTGTTTAAGGTGTGGTGCGTCAGGCCGTACATGCATATATGGTCCCCTGACTGCTCCATATACCATATATGTGGCTACCATATGCAATTGGGTCGCATATCGGCCAAGAAGAAGGTTTGCCTAGCACTACAAACACACAGGAGTGTCTTGAATTTTAAAGAAGAATGACGGTCTTTTAAATAGCAAAGCAGTATCACCATATACCATCACTTCTAAACTGACAGCAAAAGGCTGCATACCATACACTCACTAGCTAAAATTACTCTTTATTCTACTTACCTTCCAACAATAAGGTACTTCAGCCTATGTTACATGGACTCAGGTACATGTGTCCGTTGCAGGTCCATGTCTATGTATCCGATCCTTTCAATATCTAACAACTTCTTTAGCAAAGCTGTGTTCAAATGTCATACAAATCTTCGTGACTATTGGGTGCAGGTACTTTAAACTAAATTGAAGGGTCCGGGTAACATAGGTTTCAGCTATGCAAATGCCCCAACTCTAAATGACCTCCATTCTTCTCATACTAAAGCCATCCATACTATATGGTTATAAAGAGATTTACCATTTCCACTTCTTTTCATAAACTCCAATTAGTCAACAAGTGATAATCTTCCAAACCTAAAGCTCATCTCTTATAATACGCACTGTGCAAGCTGTTTAGAAGTCATGACATCACCAAGGATGAGCATCTAACTCCGTACTTTCAACTAACATAAACTCCTATAATACAGTGTCCAGGTAATGAAAACTTCAACTATGCAAATGCCCCAACTTTAAATGACCTCCATTCTTCTCATACTAAAGCCATCCATACTATAAGGTTATAAAGAGATTTACCATTTCTACTCTCTTTTCATAAACTTCTATTATCCAACAAGTGATAATCTTCCAAACCAAAAGCTCATCTCTTATAATATGCAGTGTGGAAACTGTTTAGAAGTCATGACATCACCAAAGATGAACATCTAACTCCATACTTACAACTGACTAATTCCATTTATTCCATAATTGATAAAACTGCTAGTTTCTTCAACAACCACAAAGGTATACAGTTTAGGAAAGCACATGCATGCACACTTAGACACTTATATCATAGTAAGAATATAATGTAATCAATCATTTTATGATCTATCATTTACTTGGACAATTTTAACCCATTTCTTATTTGGATCATTTCATGTTTAACAAAGGTGTTCATAAAAGGAAATATATAAAAATTGTAGGTACTTATATTTTGAGATGTATGACATAGAGGATGATAAAAAGATAAAATTGTCAAAAGGATACAGAACCACATGATAAATGCAATCAGAATGTTTCACCCAAGAAATAAGAAAACACAACTTTCTAAAATTTGGGCAGTTATACTTTATTAATTTAATACGATATAAGCGTGATAAAAATGTCATATATGATATATATGCTACAAATTTTTCAGGATGTTGCTTTAGGAAATATCAAGGGTTCAGACCAAGGTCCG
>JAOXJJ010000167.1:8063-26923 GCA_025769935.1 Phoenix roebelenii
ATACCATGACCAAATCTCCTTCCTTGAACTCTAACTTCCTTCGATGAACATCAGCTTGTGACTTGTACATTTGAGTACATTGCTGCAGCTGATGTCGAACTTGTTTATGGACCTCCTTTATGTGCTCAGCAAACTCTTCAACTTCTATACTCATTCTTGTTTGATTTGGTAGTGGCAAGAGATCAAGGACATGACTTGGATTTCTGCTATAGACAACTTCGAATGGAGGCTTCTGCATTGATCGACTGGCTGAACTATTATAAGCAAATTCAGCTTGAGGAATGACAAATTTCCACTTCTTTGGGTGCTCTCCCACTAAGCTTCTCAGTTAGTTCCCCAGAGATCTATTCACTACTTCAGTTTATTCGTCGGTCTGAGGATGATAAGCACTGGAGAATTGCAATCAAGTTTCCAAAAGTTTCCACAGCGTACCCTAGAAGTGACCAACAAATTTTACATCACGATCTGAAGTTATGAACTCTAGAACACCATGTAGAGGAACAACTTCTCTGAAAAACAAAGTAGCTATGTGAGATGCATCAATAGAGCTCTTACATGGTATAAAATGAGCCATCTTGGAGAATCGATCCACCACCATAAAAATGCAATCAAACCCATGCTGTGTTCTAGGCAAACCAAGAACAAAGTCCATTGATCAGCAAATAGTCTTTACTCCTCTCATTATTCAAATTCTGCAACACCCTTTTAAAGAATGGATCTGCAACATAATAATCTGGTAAGAGATCAAAGCCAGTAATTTCATAAGAGAGTGTTGTCAACTATGCCGTCGACTCAAAGCATCAGCAATTTTGTTTGATGAACCGACTTTATGATGTAGAACAAAAGAAAACTTCTCAAGGTATGATACCCAACCATCAAGGCGAGAATTCAGCTTCTTTTGGCCCTTCAAGAATCTCAAAGCTTCATGGTCAGAATAGAGCACAAATACCACACCAATAAGATAATGTTCCCAATGCCGCAAGGCTTGAACAATTGCATATAACTCTTTGTCATAAGTTGAATATTTCAGCTTTGCATTACTAAATTTCTCACTGAAATAAGCAACAGATATTCCTCCTTGCAAGAGAACAACACCTATGCCAACTTTGGAAGCATCACACTCCACTTGGAATGGCTTAGAGAAATCTGGTAGTGCTAGGACCGGTGCTTCAACAAGTTTGACTTCAACTCTTGAAAATTTCTTTCAGCCTCATTGGTCCATTGAAATTCTTTCTTCTTTAGAACATCCATCATTTGAGCAGCAATGGTACTGAAGTGTCGGATGAATCTCCTGTAGAATGATGCCAAACCATGAAAGCTTCTCACATCAGTCAGACTTCTAGGCGTAGGCCAATCAAGAATAGCCTTTTTCTCGTCGTCCATCTTCATGCCATATGCACTAACAACATAGCCTAGAAATACAACTTGATTAGTCATGAAAAAACACTTCTTTAGATTCACATACAACTGATTTTTATGGAGCACTTTGAAAACATTGGATAGGTGATTCATATGCTGTACACTATCCTTACTGTAAACCAGGATGTCATCAAAATACACAACAAACTTCCCCATGAAGTTCTTCAAAACTTGGGTCATAAACCTCATGAAAGTGTTGGGGGCATTTGATAATCCAAATGGCATAACCAGCCACTCATACAAACTATCTTTGGTTTTAAAGGCTGTTTTCCACTCATCACCTTTTCTAATTCGGATTTGGTGATAACCACTGCGTAAATCAATCTTAGAAAACATCTTTGACACCATGTTCTCACAACTTTCCGAATCAATCATCAAGATGCACTTCTTTCCATAGGAAAGACAATAGGTTCGAAAAATGTTATGCCTCAACCATCTATCAGTCTCTTGAACAATCAGCACTTGCCGAATTACAAGACTTTCCGCATCACAATCACCTTCACAATATTCTTCATTAAGATCAGCCTCTGGTTCTTCATCATAAATTGGCTCTTCATCTTCTTCTTCCACAAGATGCAATTCAGCTTTCTTCTTTGGACATTCATAGGATCTATGCCCAATTCACTACACCGAAAATATTTGTTGGAAGATGAATGAAACTTTCCACTCTCCTTACTCCCTCCACCCTGATGTTGGGTTTATTTTTCAGAGGTAGGAGCCAACTTCTTACCCTTCTCTTTCGCCCCTTTGAGTTTTCACCCTTTTGGTATGAACTCTATTTTATTTTCTCTTCTACCTTCAATGCCTTTTGATATGCTTCCTCCAGAGAATGAAGCGAATGCATCATCAACTCGCCTTTGAGATTTTATTTCAGTCCACTCACATATCTGGCCACCAATTGATCATCAGATTTTTGTAAGTTCACACGATTCATAAGCTTGTAGAATTGTTCTGTATAATCACCAACATATTGCTCCACACGCTGATGTAACTGATGGAACTTGTGGTAGAGAGTTTGAGAATAATCCAAGGAAAGAAATTTCTCATCAAGCTTCAATTTCATCTCAGCACAGGTATTGACTCTTGGAATTCCTCTTCGATCTTTGCTACAGTGATATTGTTGCCACCAGATTAAAGTATGACCCTTTAGCTTTGTAGCCACGAACTGCATCTTTCTCTCATCTGTAAGAAATTTCCAATCAAAGAAAGCTTTTAAAGATGCCATCCAGTCACAATAGCCATCAGCATCAAGTTTGCCATCAAAGTCTTGCACTTGAACTTGGATACTTCGATCAGTATTCTCCAAAACACGGGTCAAGCGTTTCATGGACCATTGATCAGCGACACCAGGTTCTGGAACAGAACTGGAAGAAGATGAATGGTCATTTTGGCTGTGGTTGTTGGAGAAGATATTGTGTTCACTTTCTTGACTTATATGGCTTCGAGTGGGTGAAGCTTGAATCTGCTGACAGAGTTTATTTACCATATCTGTCAGTGCTTGATCGATTCTCGTAATGTAGCAAGTTCAGCTTGCACTTCATCACGCTCCGTATTTCTTTGACGTTGGGGAGGATTCCTTTGATGCCGTGGAGGCATTGTAGAGGACCCAAAGATACGAAGAAGATCGAACAATTTCGAAATCAAAGACACCACAGCAGGAAAACCTGCTGTGATACCAATTTGATGCAGGCTGAAACCTGCAAGTCTTGGCTTAACCTAAAGGATTCAACCAAGAAAAAAGATGATCCTGGGATGCCACTCAACCAGGGATAGCGGTGCTACTCGACGTTACTAATCGCAAATGCTACTTGATGCGACCAAGCCACACGCTTGATTGGGAGGAGGATGCCACTCAACTCACAAAGCAAGAAAGGTTCGCGGGAAAGGAATTCTGAAAATAACAACTCTCTGTTTTTCATTTCATTCATGTACCAGTTTTATATACTATCTTGGAACATCCCTCCAAGCATAGGTAAGACAAAACAGTACTAAAACTCATTGATGGGAGTCTAGTTACATGTTCCAATATTTAGAAATACCAAAAGACACTTAGAAAAATGAAACTATGTGCTAGAAAAAGACCAAATTAAATGCACTTTGCTGGGCGCTGCTGGTCCAGACGTGTAGTAGTAAAAATGCCATAATTTTTTTTCTAGGGATCTTCAAATGGCACGAGATTAGGTGCGTTGGAAACTAGAGGCGTAAAGTTTTCTAATGGTATATGGCATGTTGGCTAATTAACCATATATTGTTTCCAAAATTAATTCAAAACCAACTTTGTCATGCTGTCAAGATCAAAGGATGACTCACTAAACACATGAGTCAACTCATGAAAGCAATGAGTCGACCCCCGTTACACATGAGTCGACTCATGAAAGCAATAAGTCGACCCCTGCTACACATGAGTCGACTCTTGAAAGCAAAGAGTCGCCCCCTGCTGCTCCTGCATCATATTAGTATCATAAGCAGATTTTAGTTGTGTAGGATGGGTAGAAGATTATACTAAATTTGTTTGTCCATGGAATTTAGTTATACATTTATATGCTCATAGGTGTTATTAACTTAGTTTTGTTACATTTTCATACATTTTTCTTTTGATTTTTCGCTTCAACCAGGGTCTTAGTAGTGGATAGAGCTAAATCCCATTGGGCTATCCCTTAGGAGTTCCAAATCCTTTAAGATCTAGCCTTAGCTTGATTGATTTGGCCAGATATGAGATCTCAGTGATTGGATCTTGGATCCGGGGCTTACATCATGAATACCTATCTAATAGGTGTTTGGTAGTGTGATCAACTCCCAAGAAGCATAGAGTGTGGATCGGGTGCGAACCAAGGAAGCTCAGGGGTCTATCACGCTTCCCCGACTGACATTTGGTCATACACTACCTTCTAGCTTCATGCCTATGTCCTTTTCATATTTTTTTAGTTTTTCCTTTTTTTAAAAAAAAATCAACCTTGAAAAATAGGTGGTGACTCCGCACCTTAGATGAGGTTGCTTGACAGCCTCCCAAGGAATGATTACACATTTAAACTAATAAATTTTGAAAAGAGACAAATGGAGATGGAAAAAAATTCTGAGTAAAACTTATTTGATGGTGGTGACTTTAATGTTCATATTGAAATAGAAGATGTTATGAGGTAATACAGTGGACAAGTGTTTAGAGAGACTAATGGAGGATACAATGCTTTCAAATAATGAAAAAGATCAGTATTTACTATGTTTCATCAGTGGACCAGACATGTTGGAAAAATTATTTTCTCACTAAAGACATGATTTCATCAAGTAAAAGTTTCTAGTAGTATGGAGAAAGCCAACAGCTTAGGCTATCTAGTACACTTATTGAAGGTAAAAGTTTCTAGCAATAATTCTCCCCTAATGTTGTTAGTAAACTTATTGAAGGCAAATATTTTTAAGAGATAACAAACACTCAACATGAGAAGGTAAAATCAAGTCAAAATAAGAATAAAACTGCTATGGATATGCTAACATAATTTCAGCCATCACTGTTACAAAGAAGAGAATGTAGTCACTTACCGATATCCTGATGTGGCAATTATAAAAAATATTAAAATAAAATAAGGCAAAGAATGATAATCACCAAGACTCCAAAATGAAAATGATGTCTCCTTCCATTGCCTTCTCAGTGTAAATTCTGAGACGGCCTATGATGCATGGTTGGCAAGCTACATAACACATATATAAGCAATGTAATTTAAAAAGGACAAATTATATTATTAGTAAATAGCAAAAAAATGATATTATAAGAAGCATTAAGTTACTCCATCAGATCTTACATAATATTTTCTTCCATGTTTCTGTCAAATTAATTGTCTAAAATAAATCCATTACTTATTGGACTACATGCTGAATTCAAATGCCTGATGAATCAACAATCAACTAAAAATCATAGTTTGCCACTATGGATTAGCTTAATATAAATATAAAAGTTCCCAATTTTTTGATGAGATACCAGAATGCATTAAGAAAAATTATTCAAACAATCTACGTTAGTATATGTTGCCTAGCTATGTAGCCCAAGAGGGGGATGAATTGGGGTAGTTTCGTGCCAATAAATCTACGTGTGTGATTTGTAATAAATAATGAATGGTAGGTAAATATGCAAGAGTTCAAAGCAAAAAGATCAAATACCACAGAAACAATAAATTTATAGTAGTTCCGTGCCAACCCTGCACCTACATCCACTCTTCAAGATACTATTCTTGGAAATTTTTATTATAATCTCTCCAAGAGTACAGTCCGATTGTTTTGACTGGGCTCACAATCAATCCAGTTGTTTGTCACTAAAAATCAACCAAAACCACCATTGAGCAAATTTTCAGACTCAATACATTCCAATTAAAGGTTTGGATAGACCATTCTCCAGGTTTTAGTTCCTAAAACTTGTCATAATAGAGTATATAGAATAGCATATAACACAATAAAATATAGCTCCTTAAAGGCAAATACAAAGAATAAATAGAGCTTTGAATAAGTTAGTTGGCCTTGAATTATCTTGAATGCTTTTCACCAATTATCTCAATAGTGAAGGATGTGATCTTTTAGCTCTCAATGAATGTACCTAAATGTTCTCCTTTTTGAACCCCTTTACTTCTTTCTCTTGGATCTTTAATTTACTTTTGTTATCCTCAATCACTTTTGTTGTCTTTCTTTTGGTGTTCCCATGCATTTATACCACCAAGGAGTGATTGAAAAAATACTTTTAGCCATTAGTCAGGCTGAAAGAGCCGTTGTGAGATAAAAACAGCTGTTCTAATTTATAGAAAAACTAGTTATTATTGTTGTCAGGTGCAGTCAGATCGACTCATGATCTTGAGAGGTCAACTTGTGATCTTTAGGGGTCGACTCAAAATAGTTGTTTTTGGTTTAGGGGTCGACGTGTTATCTTTATGGGTCATCTCACCAATAAGCTATTTTTGACTATTTTCTGTCTTCTGTCTATGGCCATTTAAGAATCGACTCCTTTGCTTCTGGAATTGACTCTTGTTCAACTAGAGTCGGCTCGTGAACTTTATGGGTTGACTTACAAACTTGCTGAATTTTGCTGTTCTCTATCAATTGTTTGTGCTCATTCATGGGTTGACTCTTATGTAGCAGGTAACAGCTCGTAATCTTAATGGATTGACTTGCCAATATGCTAAGTTTGTTGGCTCACTGTCTTTCTTCTGAAACTATTCTAAGGTCGACTCTTTTGCTTCTGAGGTTGACTCGTGAAAATGTATCAGTTTATATCAGTGTGCTAGGGTTGGATTATTATATTCTAGGGGTTGACTCTTGAGATAGCTCAAGTTAAAGTTTGTTGCCGTTGCATGTGAGCGTTGAAGGGTCACTTGAAGGTGTTCTTGGAGTTGAATTTTTTTTTGCAGAGCTTTGAATGGCTAAGTTCCATTTCTTCATATTTGAGAATTAGAAAAATATGTTTTCTTGGCTTCCTGCAAACATTCTAGTACACTCTAAGAAATTGATTAGTGAATGTTTTACTCAATTATTTTGTATCATCAAACTCAAAACTTTTGGGTCAATAATTTTCTCCTTTTTGATGATGACAAAAATCTTTGAGTATCCAAAAAAAAAATAGTATAACCAAGAATGACATCTTTTGATACTAAGTCAATGTATATAAAATTTAATTTTATTTGATTGAATAGTGTTTGAATAGAGTAAAATTTCTTAAGAAACTACCACAAAGTTTGCTATATAAAATTTACTTTTCCTTTTGATTGATAGAGTAAAATTTTTGGAAAACTATCACAAAGTTTGCTTTGTATGGTACTACAAAATTTGCTTTACATCGTAGTTCTCCCTCTTTTTAGTTGTACCAAAAGTTCTACCACAAATTTTGAATTTTCTACCACTAATTTTGCTCACTTTGTTTCATAATTCTTCCCCCTTTGATAGATACTTTTTTGCTTCCATATATATTTTTTTAATTTTGCTTCCTATCATGCTTCTTTTGGTATTTCTCTCTCTTTTTGACATAATCAAAATTGTAAGTTTACGAAAAGAACATACTCAAGATAGAAACAATAAGAAATTCATAACATAAATTCATAAGATTGAAATAGTAATGCCAATATAAATTAAATACAAGACCATGTGTCAAATGGTTAAGAACTTGAACTTAGAGTCCGAATAAGCAAAAACACATTTCTATTAAATCATGTTTACTGAAGTACAATGATAGGAACTAGTTCAATCAATCCTATGAAACTATACACAATGAGAGAGTGAAGGTTCCTAGGTTCTAGATTCATTGGAGGAAGAGAATTGAGGATGAGCTATGATAAGGGTGATAAGTGGTGGATCTTCGAGCTCTAAATCTTGGGAGAGGTGGACGAGACGGACCAAACTAAGAAAGTCGATCAATCAACTCCTGTGTGAAGCGATCTATCATTTCAACAAGAGTAGAGGCAGATAAAGTAAATGATTCCGTCAAATGCCTTCAATTAGCTTTGGTGGCTTATGAAATATTCCTTTCCCTGTATGCAATATTCTAAAGCCATAAAGGTGTTTGGTATTTGCAAAGTCTCTGAAACCCACATCCTTTTCATACCATGACATAACCTTTGTATTCTTTTTTGTTTCTTTTTCCAAAAGAAAGTCTTTTAAACAGAAAATCAAAAATTTGTGTAGAAAACAGTTGCCATTAACAGTTACATATGCTTGTGGTCGTCTATGCGATAGAATGGACGTGCTAAAAGTTAGAATGCATACAAATTGATATAAACCTGAAAGCGGCCTTCTTTTCCTCCAGTAGGGGCCACAAATACGTACAAGTGGTGGCAATGCCCATGTGGTGGAAAATTTGCCATGGATATCAATAACAATCCAAGACAAATATGCCAAGATAAATAAATCAAGAAAATAGGTAGGTATATGATATTAAAGAGCATTAGTTTCGAATTGCGGAGAATTGGCATTCCACTTTCATCTGTTACACTTTTCTACTGAACACCCTTCACTCAACTCCATCATATTTCCACTCACTAAAAAAAAAAAAAATGTCAGGTACTCAGAACACTCTCTCTTTCCCACCACCACCCCCCCCCCCGCCGCGATAAGAAAAGAATAAGAAAATCAAAGGAAATCATGCAGAGAGAGAGAGAGAGAGAGAGAGAGAGAGAGAGAGAGAGATAATATAAGGATTTTTTGCCAGCTCCCACTCTCACTTCCTCTCCTAAAGTCTCTCATCATCTTGGTCACTAAACCTACACATATTTCCAGTTTTACTTAAATTTTTTAGACATTTAAAATATATTTCTATTTTGTATTTTACATTTTCAATTTTTCCATTTTTCACTTGTCTTTATTTCTTTTTTATTTCTTTTGTTGTAATTCTCTCAGGTTCTCTAGTTTGCAGTGTTGGGCACAGAGTCGCCCCAGCAGAACTGTCTAATGTACCAAGTCCAAACAATTTGCTTTACTCGCTCATCGTTGCAGTCATGCAGGATTTAAGGTTGATAACTATGTTTTTAGATAAGATACACGAATTGATTAGTCTTGCTTTTGATGATATCAGAAATTTTCTACCAAGTTATCAACTCTGACAACAACAAAATAATTCATAATTATACCAGGAGTAAGTACATTGAATCCTGAATTTGCTATCCTTTCTAGCTGTATTAAAGTCAGCAATCTACGCATGACTTCAGTCCTACTTTCACCACAGGCACCAATGCCAATGCCACGCACAAAAGATATTACTCACAAATGCACAAAGAAAACAACATGTTGGCACTACTTTATTCATTGTTTTCCCCGCAGATCTTTGTACAGAAAAGCACCCAAACCAAATTCACCATGTATAAGAGCAGCTACTGCTCACGGTTCTAACAAAAGCACGTATTGACACCAGATAAAAAAAAAAGGAGGCAACCATGCCAAGGAGCCACTCAGCGCATAGGCGAAGAGGTGGATTCGCTCCCAGTGCCTGCTTTTCATAACAGAGCTAAAACAGAATGACGGACTGCTCCTATATGACTCATGGAAGCTGAGAGTTAGGTGCTAGCGATCCCATTACCATGGGCTACTGTCGCAGCGCCTCAGCGTGAGGACAGTCTTCTGGGCATTCACCCTTGCACGTTCGGCCATAGACTCCATCAGCTACAAAGCAAAGGCAACAAACAAATTTAGAGGGTTCCAGTCTTGAAATTTTGACACGTTAGTTTGAGAATGGACAAGCTCAAAAGAAATCAACATGATTCATGTAGAGAGTAGTGAGAAAAATCTACATACCAATTGCTGCTTCAATGCCAGCACTTTCCTCTGTCAATCCAGAACAGAAACAGTAGCATTTTATTAGTAAAGGAAGCTAAGGGAGAGTAACTCTGACTCCTTTTTGATAGTATGTACTAGAGAATTTGCAATGGGCATTACCTCCTCTCCTTTCAGTCGGGCATTCTCTTCTTTGAGCTGCTTCAGTTGTGCCTCCAGCTCCACTGTGTATGCCTGTATAATTTTCCATGGAGCCCGTGTCAGAATGACTACAATGTCGAAAACTAGACCGAAAAATAGGTATCACCATGTCTTCTTGAGCCGGTGTTCATGCTTTGATATGAGTCCTATATACATGCAAGGAGTGGCGTCTGATGTCAACTTAAAACACCATATAATGATATCTAAGGCTCTAGCCACACTTCTAATCAAAGGTAGGTTTTGGTATGACCTCGTCTTGCAAAGACTCCTCACAGAGACAGGCCCAATCCGTTATGCGCAGAAACTGTCCTTAACGTGGCCCATCAAAGTAAACCAACTTATGGGCAGTCACTAAGTATACTAAGTAATGAGTGTAAACTTATGTTTACGTGGGAACTTTCAGTAAACTAAGTTACGAATGTAAACTTATGTGTAGTCACCATCAAAAACAATTTCAAGAACAAGCGGACGTACCACTAAAAAGCCTAAGAAAACAACCGAGATTACGTCGCTGCTCGGAATTAGAATCCGAGATAAAACCATCCCAACTTTAGGACACTTGCTCCCTCACTGTCTCTCTCTCCCCCTCTGTCACAAATAAAAATATCTCACGCGGTGAGTGCCCGACAAAGAGACAAGGGGAGTGCAATAAGAAAAGAGTTAGCGTCTATATCACCCCCCAAAAAGGAAAGGTTAAAGTAGGCTTTTGAGATAGAGACTAGCAGAGCACTCTCTCTCTCTCTCTCTCTCTCTCTCTCTCTCTCTCTCTCTCGGAAGCGGATCTCAGTATTTATCATGCCCGTTTTCTAAGTTCCCACGCCACTCGCCCCTCATCGGATCTCCATCCTCCACTTCTGGATGGAAACTAACACTGCACAATTCGGCGAAGCAAATCACACACATTTGATGTAAAATTCGTAATTTTTTTCTTCAGCACTCTTTAATACTAATTTCCATGCGGGAATGGTGATAGAGGACGAAAGAGACGTATGGAATCAGCATGTACCTGCTTTCGGGCGCGCGACCTGGCCGCCGACTCGCGGTTCTTGATCATCCTCCGCTGCCGCCGCTCCACCACCTTCTCCAGCGCCCTCTTCCTCCCTCTGTTACCCCCTCCGCCTCCCTCCGCCCTCCCCGACTTGTCCACCTGTCCTCCCACCACCCACTCCTCCGACCCCGGGCTCGCCGGCGACCCCCCCGCCCCCGTCGTGCCCCCGTACCCATTCCTAAACCTTCCCCCGAACCCGTTCTTCACCGCGTATCCTCGCCCACCATCGCCGATGACCTCGTACATCCCATTGCCCGCGACCTGGTGGTCCCCGTACCCCTGCACCCCTACCATCTGCCCGTACACCGGCTCCCCCTCCAGCCCCACCACCTGGTACCCCGCCGGCACCCCGTACAGCGGCACAGGAGGCGGAGGAGGTGGATCGTAGCCCTCCCTCACGACCCCGGCCTTGATAAGGAAGTCCTCGAGTGTCATCTCCCCGAGGGTGGGCTGAAGAGGGGCGGCGCAGTTGCTCTCGTGCTGCTGCGGCCAGTCGATGTTCCGGCACCGGTGGATCTCCGCCCACACCTCGTCCACCGTCTTCCTGCACAGCGGCAACGGGATGGTGATCGACCCCTGCCGCTGCGGCGGCGGAGGCACCCCTCCGCCGTTGGGCTGCGCCTCCGATCCGGCGGCGTTGGCGATCTGGCCCTCCTCGACGTTCCAGATGTTGGCGAGGAACTCGTCCATGTTCATGGATCCGAAGGTCTGGCCGGGCTCGCACACCTTGTTCTGGATCTCGTCCAGCGTCAGCGAGTAGATGGACGACTGCCTCATCAGAGGGACCACCAGGTCCAGCTCCCTCTCCTCCTTCTCTTCTCCCTTTTGCCAGTCCACCGAAGTCATCTTCCTTCTCTCCAACGCCGACGCCCTTGATTCTTCTCCTCTTCTTCCACTGCAGTCTGCAGAGCCGTAGAGTAGAGAGAGAGAGAACAAGAAAAGCAGTAAAAAGTTGAGTTTGTTTCGGTGGAAAAAACAAAAGAAAGGTGAAGAAAAGGAGGAAGAAACGTCTGTGACTCGCTGCTGCAGAACCACCGACGATTCCAAAGGCAAACCCGAGGAGTTTAGTGCGCGACTCCGTCAGTTTCTATTCAACCCTTTCGTGCCTTTTTGACAAATTTACGAGATATTGCAGTAATTGGCCAGGCTTGCTATTTAAAGATTCCTTCCCGAGAATTGCAAACAAAAGACTTGGAATTGTGGTGTTCGCAAAGGGAGTAATTTTGGTGTTTGATGACCCCACCGCAACTAAAACTACAAGATAACATGCAAGATCGTATTAGATGTACGGGTTTATTCCACCACGATACATAGTGGACCAGGTTAGGTCTTAATTAATTTGACCTACTGGACCAAAGTTGAAGCCCTTGGATTGACGATGCCCGTGACGAGCACTCATCTGAGAATGCGCGACTTAATGGATACCTAACCCGGTGTTAGGTGCGCCTGCATTTATGGAGGACGAGGTGGGCCTCTTGAATACTAATGAATAGTGCTGTTACTATACTGGTTGTGCCATGTTGAAACCGTTAATGGGCGACCATTGAAACCTGACCCGATCTCGGTGCCAAGCTAGTTGGATGGCTGTAAGAGCTTGGCGGGTGATCCATTCGGATCAGTGAGATCGGTCTAAGCCTACTGTTGGTCTCTGAGCTGAGGTAGAAGAGATTAATGATGGCAAACTCTTTGAGTTCAACAGTTGACTGAGGTTGGAAATGGATGTTAAACTTTTTGAGTTCAACCATCCATTTAGTTAACCTTTTTGATGTGTCTGGCTTATGTAAGACTTGTCTTATTGTTTGATTGGCCAGTACCATGATGAAGCGTGCCTAGAAGTAGGGCCATACCCTTTGAGCCGAGATGATTAGGGCATAGGCCACCTTTTGAGCTTCAGATACCTCATCTCGGCATATTGGAGGACTCTGCTCGTATAATAGATCGGCTTTTGAACTCCTCTTTCCTTGTGAACCATAATCGAGCTCAAAGTTGAGGGAGGCACTATGAGGTAGAGGAACAACATTTCTCCTAGGCTCGGTGTGGTAAGAAGATGTGGCGAACCAAGGTACTCTTTGAGCTGGTTGAATGCAATCTAGCATTCCTCAATCCACTGGAAATTATTTATCTGCCTTAGAACCTCGAAGAACTGTAGTCTCCTCTTTGTCGATCTCACCACAAAACTGCTCAGCTTTGCAACTAGACCTGTAAGGTGCCATATCTTCCTTTTCATCCCAGCATGGACATCTCGATCACAGCTCGGATGTTCTCCGGATTAGCCTCGATTCCATACTGTCACCATAAACCCCAAAAACTTTTCTGAAGTAACCCCAAAGGTGCAGTTGCTCGGGTTGAGCTTCATTCGATATCTTCTCATGGTCGCAAAGGCCTCCTCCAAGTTGGCTATATGTTGTTCAGCTTCTATGCTCTTAGCCAGCATATCATCGATATACACTTTCATGCTATGACTTATCTGCTTCTTGAAGATTTAGTTGACCAGCCTTTATTATGTGGCTCTAGTATTCTTTTGGCCAAACAATATGAACCTATAGTAATAGAGCCCTTTGTCAGTTATGAAGGAGGTTTTATCTAATGCTCGTGAGCCATTTAGGTTTGATTATAGCCTGAAAATACATCCATGAAACTAAACAGTGCCTTGAAGCAGTATCTATGAGCTGATCAATTCTCGACTACGAAAAGCTATTCTTGAGGCAAGCCTTATTGAGGTCGGTAAAATCTATACACATCTGCCACTTTCCATTAGCATTTTTACAAGCATGACATTGACCAACAAATTAGGGCAGTGGATTTCTCAAATGAAATTGGCTTTCAACAACTTGTCCCCCTCCTTGTTAATTGTTTGCTTCCTCTCAAGGGCAAAGCTTCTCTTCTTCTGCCGTATGGGTCAGTGAGTAAGATCCATATTCAATATGTGAACAATTATATTAGAACTTACACCTAGCATGTCTAAGGTTGACCGCGCGAAGATGTCCATGTTGGTTTGAAGGAAGTCTACAAGTGGAGCTCTAATCGTCTCATCAAGGAGGGACCAATTTGGCCTGCATCTCCATCATAGACGGGAATCAAGATGAGCTCCTTAGTCGGTTCTCGTCACTGTTGCTTCTACTTGTCATGAGTATCCAAGTCTTCAATAGTAAGTGTCTCGATGGACTTCGTTCCTCGGAGCGTAGCCCAATAGCACTACCGAGCCAGTGGTTGGTTGCCCCGAACCTCTCCCACACTTTGCTCGGTTGGGAACCTCATAAGAAAGTGATAGGTTGATGCCATGGCATGTAAGATGTTCAAGTCGGGCCCAACCTAAGATTGTGTTGTACGCCAAAGGAACTTTGATGATCAAGAAATCCAACATTACAGTTGCATGCCGCGATGCTTGGCCAGAAGTGATAATGGTTTCTTCCACTAGGACAAGATATCTCAGAATCTAATCAAAGGAGAATTGATCCTCAGTCAATCTGAAGATAAACTCATTTTGCAAAAAGCATCATAAAATAGTATGTCCGCCAAGCTTCCTTTACACACAAGTATCCTTTTTACATCAAAGATTGCTATCGCAAGGAAAATTACAATGACATCATCATGGGGGTCTGCACCCTTTCTATGTTGATGTATGAGAAAGGGATCACCTCATCAATTCGCCGCCACTTCGGAGTGGTCTTCTGCTTGCACAACCTAAGCGTAGCTCTTGCACACCAATGAGCTCATCCCGCTAGCAGCTATTCTTCTGAAAATAATTTTGATGACCCCAGTGATAAGTCAATTGTCGATCTCCTACTTAAGGGCCCACCGCTTCCAACAAGCATGATTCCGATCCTGTGGGTCATCAACATTGCGGCCGAGGTACCCTCGCTGAATGAAGGTCTTGATCTCATTCTTGAGTTGTAGACACTCCTAGGTGTCATGCATGTAATCCTGGTGGAACTTGCAAAACTTATTCTTGTCCCTCCAGGCTATTTGCACCTTCATTCTTCAAGGCCATTTCACATAGCCTTAGCTTTTTAATTCCACTAGGATCTACACTCAAGGGGTATTGAGAGGTCTATATCTCTCGATATGTGAGGTGGACTCCTGATTGATGGGAGGTTCCTTCTTCTCTTCTTGGCTTTCTCCTTGGCTCTTTCTTTTCCTCCCAACCTCATTTATTCTTCTTTTTGCTAGGCTTATCCCTAGCCGACTCTTGATAAGCTCCCATAGCTTCTCTTGTATTGATGTACTTCTCAGCTTGGGTGCGTAGCTCAACAAAGTCCTTTAGAAACTTTTCTCCAAAAAGAAAAGGAAATGAAAGACCTCAATCAACTCTTCAAAGCTATTATTATGACCAAGTGATTCAGGTTGCAGATCTCTATGATCGCTATGTTGAAGCGGTTAATGTAGTCTTGGAGGGCTTGCCTTCATGTTGTTTCATAGTAAATAAACTCCCCATGTTCCTCCTCTATCTTTCACTGCTGATGAAGTAGGCTGCGAGCAAGTGGTCAAACTACTTGAGGTAATAGATGGAGCCCAGTTGAAGCTCGATGTACCAAAGTCAAGTTAACTTTCAAAGTATGGCTAGAAAAGCCTAGCGTAGTATAGAGTCTGTGGCTCCTTAGAGCATTATGAGAGCCTTGACACTCTTCAAGTGGTCCAGGGGGTTCGAGGTTCCATCATACAATAGTTGCAGCATCTTGAACTGAGGCAGGGGAGACTTCTCCATGATATTTGCTGACAATGGGAGCTTGGTTATAAAGTCGACGTCATTTCGAGCCTAATATTCTATCCTCTTAGGGATTCAATGTGACGATCCATCTCCTCAATCTTGCAATTGAGGTTGGCCTCTCTCTAAGAGACCATCTTTGATTAGTGGAGGGATGAATTCTCGGTGTCAAACCTTCTCTGGATTGATGATTGGGTGATCGATGCCTCCTATCTTGTCCTAGGCTCCATGGGTAAGAATGGTGGCTCTGCTGAGCTCGTTGTGGGCTCCAAGGATGGGAGCAATGGCTCGGCTAATCCCATCCTAGGCTCTGTGGATGGGAGCGAGGGCTCAGTTGCCATGGATCCTCATGGTAGTTTGGTGCATGAGATAGCTGTTGTTGGTATTGCTGCAGATGTTGCTACTAATTTGCAGTTATCTACTACAAGTTTTGGACAATTGGAGTCAATGTCTGAACTTGTTGCATAGGCAGATTGAATTGCTTAGCAGTTACCATTCACACTAGCTGCGAATCCTGCGAGGGTGTAGTACTCTAGGAGCTCTATAAAGAACCATCATATTCTGGATGCATATCTTGTTGTACAAGGGTGGGTGCTGCTAGTGCTCTCCTCAACTTTATGGCTATAGGTCTACCAAATAGTTGAACCTACAAAAATAAGATTACAGGCCCTTCCCCTAAAGCCAATATGTTGCCACAGAAATCTAACCTAACGTCAGCATTGAGCTAGCCGGGTGGCTGTAAGAGATAGGCGGCTCCATTTAGGTTGGCGTGGTTGGGTTGAGCCTACCATTGGTCTCCGAGCTAAGGTAGGAAAGTTGATGATGGTTATTGCACTTGGATGGGGGCTCTTGCACTAGATCCAACTTGAAACAACAAAATCATAAAGTCTACTCGTCGAAGAGTGTCCAGCAGGGGATCCTCTGATGCCTAAGTCAGGCACTGATCTCAAAGAATAGTGGTGATTTGAAAATGGCAAAGTGACTGCATGGTATTGGAGTCGAGAGAACTTACTAAGAGTCGATGTATGTAGGTGAAGGTTGGCACCCATCGCCAAGCAAATCAGGCATATTTGTTGGCCGTTTTGGTAATATCTCGATCTTGGGTGCATGAATTACTTGCATGTCGCACATATGAGGAAACTGCAGATAATTATAGGCCGAGTTGTCACCAGGTCGAGAAGAGTTTGAAATTTGAACGGCTCTACATGCTCGCTTTTATGGCCGACCATGTGGTGAGGTTTTGTTGGTCGGCTTGCCATAACAGCTATGGTCGGTTTCAGGGTATATCAGTTATATTATGATTAATGCTACCAAACAAATGGAGGTATCTGGTCCTCAGGACAAAGGACTGGGTTTAGTTCTAAGTGTTCAATCATAACTACATCATCAAACCTTCAGATTCAATGATCTGCTAACACTACAAAAGAAAGGCTATATCCCAGCACTTTTTTTAGTCTTTATCGATGCTTTTAAGTGTCGGTACATTACCTGCCAACACCCCCCAAAGCGTGCTTAATACATTGGGCAGGTTGGGATGGGCACAGTTTACGCCGATGCCTCCATAAAGCGTCGACCAAACCAAGATGTATGCCAACGCTTTTAAGCATCGTTCTTTTGTAAGTTAACCAATGCTTAAAAGCGTCGGTCAATATGAACCGATGCTTAAAACTGTTGGTTTGTGTCGGACTGGGGCCGTCGCTTAAAAGCGTCGGCTTATCTTCGTTCTTGTCCGACGCTTTAAAGCATCGGGCAAGAACAGAACTTTCCTCCATATTTTAACCAATATGAATGGATTGAATTTCCACAAGAAGGATATGCAATACACCCCTTAGTGCTCCAACCAGATAAGTTAGCATATGCAGAAAAATCATTGATGGTCCAAATATGAGCTGCATTCAATTTGAAATTTTGGCCAGAAAAAGCATCAAATGCATCAATACCCTCCCATATTTGTTTCAATTCCTCTATTAGAGGTTGTAGAAAAACATCAATATCATTATTTGGGCCGTTGTCACCTGGAATAACCATTGACAAAATTACTGAAGATTGTTTCATAAATATCCATGGTGGCAAATTATATAGATTCAAAATAACTGGCCAAGTGCTGTATGTTGAGCTCATCGTTTAGAATGGATTAAACCCATCAGTAGCTAAACCTAGTCTAACACTGCGAATATCAGAAGCAAATTCGGGATGCCTATCATCAAATGCTTTCCATGTGGGACTATCCGTTGGGTGTCGTAACGTTCCATCCTTTGTACGGCCTTCGTCATGCCATCTCATTAAGCAAGCCGTCTTCGGTGATGCAAACATCTTTTTCAATCTTGGTATAAGAGAAAAAAACCTCAAAATTTTAGCTAGTTTTTTCTTAATCGGTGCAGCATCCACTTCAGTCACCAAATCATTCTCGTCTTCTTTATGTTTTTCCATCTTGAAGTTTCACATATTTGGCACGACTCTTGGTTGATATTTTCACCACGATATAAAATGCAGTCATTCGGACAATTGTGTATCTTCTCGTATCCAAGGTCCAACTCTTTTATTAGTTTTCTGGCTTCATATGAAGATGATGGCAAAGTAACACCTTCCGAAAATGCATCCTTTAATAATTAAAAAAGCATAGTAAAAGACTTGCTGGACCACCAATTCAAATATTTCAAATATAATAAATGCAGAAGAAAAGAAATCTTCGTAAAATTCTTACAACCCAGATACAGTTCTTGATCACAATATTTCACCAAGTTATCATAACGAGCTATGTAATCAAAATGTATAGATTCATCAACATGGATGGACTGATTAATAACGGTACGCTCATCTTCTCCTACAGTTCTAATACTATGTTCAAGAGCATATCTATGTAAGCCCCTTATATCATCTTCTTCTACATAATTTTGTTCCATGTCACTGGTTCCAAAATTGAAGGTGTGTTCTAGATAGGAGAGTTGGTTACATGAAGGTGTGAACTCTCCATGAAGTACCCATTCAGTATAACCCTTTAGAAAATCATTCCATACCAAATGTTCTTCAACAATTTTTGGATCAAAAGCAGAACCGTTTACACATTTTTGACATGGACATAAAATTTTTTCGTTCATATTAGATTTTGTCAACCCTGAAGGATGAATTTTGATGATTACAAAATACTTGAGATCATGTTATATACTAATGACATTGACTTAATTGTGAAGTTTTATAAGTCAAGAAAAATCAGAAGAATTGAAGCACTGCAAAATCTTAAGTTCTTCGCAAATA
>JAOXJJ010000168.1:0-13489 GCA_025769935.1 Phoenix roebelenii
AAGATCTTTCATTTGAATATCATAGCCTTTCTCTAAGAGTTGTCCTAAGCTCAAAATATTATTTTTCATGCTTGGGACACAGAAAACATTAGCAATAAATTGATCACCATTTTTCAAGCGAATCAAAATTGTACCTTTCCCCTTGATCGATACTTTGGAAGGATCTCCAAAAACCACATTACCGCTTGCAGTTTCATCCGACTCCACAAATTTGCTTTTGTCACCGCATATGTGGTTGCTAGCTGCATTATCAAGATACCATAAATCATGATCTCCATTTTCTTCTCCTTTGCATGCCAACAACAAAGTTTGCTCCGTCTCTTCATTTTCAACATAGTTAGCTTCTTCTTCGGTATTTTGAGGACTTCTACACTCCGAAGCAAAATGACCATATTTTTGACAATTATAGCAACGAATTCGAGATTTATCATACCTCCCTCCATTTGATCTCGAATTGTTTCCTCTTCCACATCCTCTTGATTGATACCATTCTTGCTTCTTTTCTTCTTTGTTGGATGATCCACGACCACCTCTTCCTCTACCATGTCCATTTCCACGTCCACGACCTCTTTGGCCTTTCCAACTACGATCTTCTTTTTCTTTCAAAGAGACTTTTGTTTGTAACATTTGCTCTAAAGTCTCTTGCTTCTTGACAACCTTCTCTTCATGAGCTTGTAATGACCCCATGAGTTGATCGATTGTCATGGAGTCTAGATCTTTGGACTCTTCAATGGATACAACAATAAAATTAAACTTGGGATCAAGTGAACGAAGGATTTTTTCAATAACCCTCGTATCACTCACATTTTTGCCGTACCTCCTTAGTTGATTTACGACGGTCAACACCCTTGAAGAGTAATCCGAGATTGATTCAGATTCTTTGATATGTAAGGCTTCAAATTCACCGTGTAAAGATTGAAGACGAATCTTCTTGACTTTGTCAACTCCTTGATAGGAGTTTTGGAGAATCTCCCAAGTTTGCTTCGAAGAAGTTGCATTAGCAACTCATTGGAGCATGCCATCATCCAAACATTGATGGATGATCATGATGGCGTTCCGATCCTTCTTTTTTGTGGCTTGTAAGGACTCCTTTTGAGCTGGAGTCAAGGAATCTTCATTCTCCGATTCCGTGTAGCCTTTGTCAACGATCTCCCACAAATCTTGAGATCCCAAGATTGCCTTCATACGGATACACCAATTTTCATAGTTATCCTTGGTGAAGCGTGGCATAAGAAACGGAAGCATTCCATTTGCCATCACTCTTTCTCACAAGAAAAGTCTTGGCTCTGATGCCACTTTGTTGGAAATCAAGAGGATTCACACACAAATTATTCAATGGAAGAAAAGTGGAGAGGATTTTAGGCACACATGAATAACTTGTATTCCACTTATTTTTTAAAAACAACTAGAGTACATGGATATTTATAGGCATCATTAGATTGTCTTTTAACCTTCCTAATTGAATTGGTCATTACACCATTCATGACCCCAAAAAAATCTCAAATAAATCCCTCTAAATAAATCTCTTATAACTCCATGTAACTCCCACATGACTAAAAACCCAAAAGATATGCAACTCCCATATGACTAAAAACCCAAAAGACATGTAACTCCTCACCATACTAATATGCAATTACAAAATAAAACCATAAGTTATTAATATTAAAAAACAAGTTTAATAACCAACAAGCAATTGATGTTTCCACATTGGCCAATGGGACTTGGGTCCACCAGTTGCCACCCCTCAATGCTTGTGCTGGGGATAGGTGCTGGATTTGAACCCCCGCACCCTGCACCCCCACCCCCCAAAGAAAAAGACAGCTTTTATGCAGTAATATAATTACTGTGACTAAGTTATTCTTCTAAATTTCCAACACGCATGGTTGCGCTTTAGAAGTAATATAATTATAGAAAACGTCAATGATAAGCAAATATGAGAACCTAGAGATTCCATGTCCAAAAATTTCACTTGATTTGAACTTCAAAGGGTTTTAAAGAGACGGGCATTGTTTAACTAAGGAAGAAGCAGGGAAGAATGAGTGAATAGGAGATTTTGTTGAAGCTAGCTCTTAAAAATAGATATCCACCTAATAGTTGCAGCCCCCTATATGTATTAGTAATTCAACAACATGGAAAGCAATGCCGACATTGCAGTGAGAGCATGGTCAAAATTAAGGCTTGCCATCTTAGTACCGGACCCCGTACTAGTACGATCCTATTATAGTGTCGGTACATGGTACAGTACGGTAAGAATTGATATACTGAGTGTTGGTACAGTACCACATACTAGTTTGGTACCCATATGATATGGTATGCACGATACAGTACGGTATGTCTAGTATGTTATAGTACGTTCGGTACGATACGATACCAACTGGTATAGGTGCTAGAGTTCGATCTCAAGACAACATTTTGTTAGAAAGTGCGTATTCTTCAGCCATTTTCCTAAAGTTTCTTTTGTTGTTTTTGACCATGATATGATATATGTTTCTGCGATAGATGACAAAGGGGGTTTTTTCATCAATTTTCAAGGAACAAGCTACAGTTCATCAGACTATATACATGCATACATACGTACATATATATAGATATATATATATATACACACACATATACATATACATACATATACATATACACATACATACATACATACATATATATGGTATGTATGTATGTATGTATGTATGTATGTATGTATGTATGTATGTATGGTGTAATATAAATCTCATGTCATGATTATACTATTTCTTTAGACAACCGAGACAGGGCAGGGTTCTGCACAAAAGATATCTTTTGAACAGGTCTGTGGATGATAGTAGCAAGTAAATTCTGTGAGAAATCAAGGGACAGATTGTTTCTATTCAGCTAAACAGTAATTTCTGTTGGAGTCTTTGGTGAAATTGGCTTGCAAGGATAATTTGGCTCTATCTTAATATAACAGGATTTGTTCAGTTGAGAAACATAACTATTAGACATATGGTCAAATTAATTGGGGAGTAGTCCATCGAACTGTTTTGTAGAAACTCTGGAAAGAGATAAATACACAATTATCATCCTTTTTGCAACTTATTTGGATTTAGATTTAGCTTGGGAATTTTTGTATTGCATTGACTTTTGGAATGGCCAGCATTTGTGTAGTTCAAACTGGTCGAAGTTACTTCGAGATCTTAATTGGGCTAGACATATGCTATTACATCAATCCCTGTTTTTTCCTTTTTCAGTTTCCTTTTAAGAGATTACCAACTCGTTGTCAACTCGATAATGGAATGTGTCTTCTCACACTTTCCATGTTTACCATGAGGAAATATAACTACCAGTCCTTATTCCTGATTTTTTTGGATGCTATATTTCAAAAATTAGCATTTTAGAAAAAAACATTCAAGATTATACAGAAAACATAGAAACAGAACCTATTACTCATACATCACATCGCAGATGGGAATGATAAAACTAACTTACATTTCTGAAGTATTTTCGCTTGCGAATGAAAACAGGTTATGATATGCACCAATTTTACTTTCTAATATTACACGAGCTGCACAGCCTCCATCTACGCTTTCAGCCAAAACCAACCTGACATCACATCCTCTTTTCCTGCCGAAAAGCACCTAAAGGCAAAGAAGAAAATATAGATCACCATCAGAATTCAATGCTCATTGAATTGTTGAATACCTTATTATGAGCCGGGGAAATCCATGAATTATGATTATTTCTTAAATAGAAACGAGAATAAAAGAGAGTAGAAGGAGACAGGAAAACCCAATTTTGATTGTAGAAAAGGAGAATATGCTTTTTCAACAGCCTAGCTTGCAGTTCATTTTTGTGATTTTATCATGATGATAAAGAAGTGTAATTATAACATACAGCTAATCTGTATTCCAACTGTTAGGTTAGTCCTACAAATATTGCAGAATCATGCATGCACATGATGACCAATGATCATGGGTGAAACATGCACCACATCGCCAGCTATGCACAATGAAATTGTCGGAGAGGATTCAAAGATGGATATAGTTTAACGAAAGTGCATCAATTTAAAATAAATGGCGCAACTGGACTCAAACCTTTGGAGATTCCATAATTATTAGCCATACTCTTCGAGTTTAATGCTCTTCGAGAAAACTCTGATTATCTAATATGTAAAAAATTGAAAGGCTTCTGATACGAGTCTTGAAAGTTGAAACAGATGAAAACTGTAGAGAGTTGATATCAAGTAGGCAACTCACAATAATAAGGGGTTTAGCATAAGAAATTCATGTTTAACCCCCAAAATTATCAATATCTATGTCCTCATTTTACAGTTCCACAAATTAAATGAAAATGTAACCCTTAAGTTCAGTTTATGGACAAATGCAGGTATGGCATGAGAATGAAGCAGCAAGTTCAACAATGTGCATCTAGAATGGATGAAAATGCTAAGATAGACAAACAGAATTATGAAGGATAATTGCTATAGACAAGCTTAGCTTTGATTTAAGATTTTTTTTTTGTTAGAAAAAAAAGCTAGCAATTCAAATAAAATGGCACACTCATTGTAACAATCCAGGATCTCACCCAAAATGGCTAGCCGGAAGTTATTATTTGGGTTCCTTGATCCTGTATAAGTACCCAAGATCTACCCAACGAATAACCGATGTGGAACTAAACACACGCCCGCACGGGTCCTCACATACTCCCTCCGTTCAAGCCCTGACGTTCTCGTCAAGCGAAGGGTTCAAATCTATTCAAATCTAATCACAAACACCACGATCCCCAATGGATCCATGCTGCAGTGTCCCCTAGTCCACATAGGTTATGGGCCGGGTTTACTTTGATATCATTTGTAACAACCCATAATCTCACCCAAAATGGCTAGCCGGAAGTTATTATTTAGATTCCTTAATCCTGTATAAGTACCCAAGATCTACCCAGCGAATAACCGATGTAGGACTAAACACACGCCCACACGGATCCTCATACTCATGCTCAACCAAAGGCAAGCATGATAAGCACAGGAGGATTGGATTCATGAAGAATTGATCAAATGGTCAAGAGAGGAAGGGAAGATCTAATAAAAATAGTTAAGAATGTAACAAAGAATGCAAAATAGAACTTGCACTATGTTGAGGATAAAGCTTTTGATAGGAGTGAATAGTATAGGACTCTTAAAAGTAAAAACCATCCAAGAGGCATTAAGGCGATTGTTAAATGACATTAAAATTTAAAGTAACACTAAAGATGATTGCAGTGGTTCCATGTGATTCACTATATTTGCAATGAAACATATGACATTTTGAGAGAAGTTTTAGTAAAACCATTACATTGACAGAACTGCCAATCCATTTATATCAACTATACAAAAAATGCTCCAAAGACAGCAGGGAAGTCAAAGGATGACATTACCCATGATTCAGGCTACAGAAGCATATTAAAGTGTTGGTAAGACTAAACTAGATTTTGCACATAAAAACTAAGATTTTACCTACAGGCATGGGATACATTCTACCAGTAACCAAATTAAAACCTGCATAAAAATGAAAACATGATATGTAAAATCAAATCTTAATTATATTAGTTCTTAAGCATTTGATTGTAAGCCAAATTATATTAGTTCTTAAGTCATAACAATGAAGAAAAATAATGAATTCAAAACTGAAAGAGAAATGAAATGACCAATAGCCTTGATCATGTTTCTGATTGAGTAAATCCTCATAGTGATTTGATTTTATTTTAATGTTTTTATTCTTTTTCATTCTTATTAACTAGGTAGAATATGCTATAGATTTCCTTATGCTCTAAGATGGAGAAGAATCAATATTGTATTTTATATAAAATTTAAATAACTTGAGAAAACAAACCAGCTGATGCATTTTTGGATTCTGTAGAAGTTGGACAGTTCCCTCAGGTTCAGGCTCGAGTCTCAGAGACTCTTAGTTCAAGTCAATGCTTGGATTAATTAAATCAGACAAACCTATGCATAAAACTAAGCTTTGCCTGGGAGAAACCTGCTACGAAACAGTTTGAGTAATTCAAACCTATTTCGCCAACTATGTTACAAAGTCTTCTTGATATCACTTGAAACATGATAGGATAGTATCACCTACTATGCTATGGTCATGCCACCATGTAATCCTGTCCTTCAAGTTTATCAAGAAGCCTCTACTAGAACATGATCATGGAAAAATGTACATCTTTGATTGAACTATATGGATAAGATAATAATAGCTGGGGTTTACCAGGTTTTGACATATCTATGTTTGCGGACGCCAAAATAAATCAATTCCTGTTACATTTTTTCTTTTTGGGTTTTGTCTTCTGTACACATTTGATTCCAACCCATTCTCACCAGAAGCAAGGTATTACCGTAAACAACAGCTATATTTAAGAGCAGAATAACTGATTTGAGTGTGCAAACATATTTTTATGGCTTTAATAAACTAAAAGCAAAGTCCAAAAACATAATAACTGATTCTGGTGTACAAACATATTTTTATAGATAAAATGAACTGGAACAGAGGCAACACCAATCTAAAATATTTCCATGTTGAAAACAGAGTTTTTGAATGGCCGGTGACATCATACAATTGATTTTTCCATGACAATATCATCACATGCATTTCCTTAGGCAGCAAAGTGGGGTGATTGTGTGTTTGTATGCCGCATACTTAAATCAAGATTCACTAACCTCTTACTAGATAGAAGGGTTATCACTTCTTTTACACTTTACATCTCAGTGCTTGTGCTTTTGTCTCCATATGATATTTACGGATAGGGAAAACAAGGTGGCAATTCAAGCTTTCATCACTTTACCATTGTTTTTTAATCTAATCCTATGAACTCTTGAGATTAGAAGGGGCTAATGCTCATCTTTCTACTCCATATCCACTGCAACCCTCAAGGATGGGCTCCAACCAGAACCAAACCCTCATCCCTTGTCTAAGTTGCAAGGGGTGATACCATCCAAGCAAGAACTTGGTGATACCTAATCCTATGAACTCGAACTCCCCAACTAATCCATTGACTCACCAACCAAGGTTACTTAATAGATGTTAAATGAGCAAGCAAGAAAATTCCTTTTGGAAGCTGGTCATAAAGCTGGATGAAAAATTTGAG
This sequence comes from Phoenix roebelenii, assembly GCA_025769935.1. NCBI lineage: Eukaryota > Viridiplantae > Streptophyta > Magnoliopsida > Arecales > Arecaceae > Phoenix > Phoenix roebelenii. The sequence goes on from JAOXJJ010000168.1 coordinate 7,096, forward strand.
GGCTGGTCTCTTATGGTTAATAGTGCTTAATGACCATAATTACAAATGCGTACTCTTTGGACAGCATTTTGTGCCCATAAGGCCTCATTAATGATCTAGCAAGGAAATTCAAATGCATCACTTCCAATCAATCCTCTTTATGATTAATCTAATGTTTTAGTTGTTTATAAAGCTTAAAATGCTGCATGTACAGCATAATTAGTATCATCAAATATCAAGCTTGACTAATGCATCGATATGTATATAACTATTTGGAAAAAAATTACGTATTCGCAAATAAAATTGAGATGCAGCAAATAGTAATAATTATACTAAAAGGATATAAATTTATCAACATAGATGAAACAACCAATAAAATGGCAATAAGATAAATTTAAAGAATCAGGTAAAATTGGGAAAAAAGAAGAATATGTAGATGATTGATAAGAATCGGACCTTCTTAACTCCAACCGGAACTGGGATGCTCATAACTAGAGGATCATCGGCATTCAACACACAAGTATCCCCCGGTTTTGCCTCTGCCAGAATCTCCCCTTTCGCTTTAGCAACCTCCTTTAAACTCCTGAAATGCTCCATATGACCATGAGCTACATTCAAAATCACTCTTACAGATGGCTGGCACATTCGTGCCATCTCCAAAATCTCTCCCTCCTTCCCACCCATCCCAAGCTCCACAACTGAAGCCTTCGCATCCATAGGAATCCCCATCAGCGTCAAAGCAACTCCGACCATATAATTCAAGTTCCCATGGGTCTGGTAGACATGACCGAGGCTCTCAAGTGTAAGAGCTATCATGGTTCTTGTGGTGGTCTTTCCAACGCTGCCTGTTAAACCAACCACAATACCATGAAACCTTTTCCTAGCAAACTTTGCCATCTTCTCAAGGGCAAACAAGGTATCACCTTCCACCTTAATGAACCCCCGATGCCAGTTTTTGCACACCCTATTCCCTATGACACCTGCACACCCCTTATCAGCCAATTCCTGAGTGACAAAATCATGACCATCAAAAGCCCCGCCAGGAATGGCGAAGAACCATTGGCCGGGCATCAGCTTTCGGGTGTCTGTCGAGATGGTTCCTGAAGGACCCCATCTGATAATCTCCCCATCGACAGCTTCTGCGATCTCTAAAGCGCTCCAAAATTGATCATTTTCAAGCCTCAAATATGGAAAGGGCTTAGAAGCAGAACCAGGGAAGGGAATCAACACTTCTTTAGCAGGAGGACTTTCAATGACTGCTAATGCTAGATCCCTTGCAGTAGAACGAACAACAGAAGATCCACAAGTCCTTGAGTTAGAACTGTGGTAGTTAAAACAAATAGGTGCACCCAAATTTGACAACACAGCATTCTTGCATGGATCAAAGCAGTTTTTCTCAACTAAAACCCTAAATCCATAGGACCAGCAAAGGGATTCCATTAGAAGCTCACCACACAGTTCAAAGGAGATCTAACAGAATGCTAGCACAAACAAAATTGACAAGAAAAACCTTCAAGTTTACCGAACTGGAATTGTTTCCTCCTTAAACGCTAAACCCATCAGGTCCATCTAAGGACATACCTCGCTACCTACGGCAACCCAAATCAAAAATTCACAAATGAAAAAAAAATAGTAAAATCAAAAAAAAAATCAAAGAAGTACAGAAATAACGGTTGACATTTCAATCTAAAAGACAATAATACCAAGTGGAGAACCCTCTCATCAACTGCTCTCCAATAAGAATTATATGTCTATATTTTTCTTCCTCTTCTCCAGAACATCATAATAGCCTCCAAAATTTGGGAAAAGGCTTTGAATTTGAGTTGGACACTGCATCATTTTATAGCTGGAATTTGTTGGCTGCTCCGTCACGAAATCAGGGCAGCGCAGAGGTAACGGTCAGGTGATGAAGTCGTGAAGAGGTAAAACACGAGGATTATCCGCTGGATTTTTTTTTTTAACGTCAGGGAGATGGCAGCCGTTGGATTCTAATCGATCCCATTGAACAAATGGTGCCGATGCAGAGAGGTACACCGTACCACGGAGTACACCACTGTTTTTTCCCGTGAGTGGGACGTAACATCGACACGGTGCACAATAGTTTTTTTTTCTCACGAGAGCCATGGGCAGCTCTTCCCTGCATGCACAAAATACCGCCTGACTGGCCACATAAGAGGCTACCCAATCTATAACCCCATTAGTCTTTTTATAAACATGCCTGGTTAGAAAGGCCTCCTCATCTCTGCTCATGACCCAAATATTTCGAAGTAGGGAATGGTCCCACCCCAACACCCTCGGACCCTCCTAAATCCACCCTATAATAGTGGCCGAGTTGCCCTCCATAATAATAGAGCGAGCCTACTCGTCGCACATATCAAAGTCCCTTCCATGCAGCCTTTAGCTCGACATTGGGGACCGAGGTCTTCGCTAGCTGACAGCCATCAACCGCCACTACACAAGAGCTCGGGTCCCTAATGACGAACCTAGCGCCCTCTCTATATCCTCCGTCCTGTATAGACCCGTTAAAGTTAACTTTGAGGAAGCTCGGAGTGGGGGCTCACAGGTAAAAAACACCAAATAAGGCATCGCGTAAGCGGAATGGGAGTTCCAGATATCCTGAACTATCAAAGGACCACCTGACGAGGTCTTGTAACTAAGCTCCTCTGCTTGTACATAAGTACACTCTACCACATATCTCAGCGATATACGGTGTCCGCCAAAGATCCTAGCATTTCTGGCCAGCCAGATCTTATAAGTAATGACGACTACTGCTATTTTCGGTTCAGTTTTAGATCAAATAGGTGGTGAATGGTTATATGGCTGAGTCCCATCCTATGGGGTTGCAAGTGTGGTTAGACTCAAACCCAAGTCTGCCAATTTATTGGATGGCTAATCCTACTTTGTTAGGGTTGTTTGTCTGGCTTTTTTATTTACCGTTGGTTCCAAAATATTGTTGATACTTATAATATTTAGAGTTAATTTCTTTTGAAAAAAATAATAAAAATATATAATTAACTTTACTTTGTGCAAGTAGGACGAGGAATAGCCCTCCGTCCCCAACCACGTGGTGTACCCTCCTTTTCCATCTGTGCGCACGTGTAACATAATTAAACAGCCTTCCCGCATGAATTTTATAAACACGTGAAAGTTTATTCCTGAATTTTAGGCCTAGTTTTCCAAGAAATTCTACATAATTTTTGAACATTATTATAAAGTTGTAGAAATTTTTCTCCGCATTTCAAGCATATTAGATATAGATCAGATATTTCTATATCTATATTTATATTTATATTTTTTAACGAATATGAATACGAATACGAATATTAAATAGATATCAAAATTAATATTAATATTTGTTCTAAATGGATACGGATACGATTAGATATGAAGTATATCCATATTTGTTTTAAACGAATATGGATACGAATCAGATATTAAACATACCCATATTTTTTTATTCGAATATATATAAATCGGATATTTTTTTGGAAATTAATCAAATTTGAGTAAAATTCAATGATGGAATTGGTAATAAATGTATGATTATAAAAGAAAGATTCAATTAAACAAATATAATTTTAACAAGAATTTATCAATAATAAAAACTAACAATTTCATAAAGGATATACCACTCAAGATGGATCGTCACCGAAGTAGACGGCATCAGTGGTGCCTCGAATGAATCTCATGACTATTGTCGGTCGTAACCACTATGTAAAAATCAGAAGTGGAAGGGATCTCTGAAGCCCTAGTTGCTTGAAGACGATGAAAAGAAAAAAAAGGATGAAATGAACAAATAAGAAGTTTGAACTTTTCAAGCGTGCAGGGTGATTTGAAGGGTTTCATTCGAATCAGATATTCTGTATTCGGGTTACTGTCTTAAGTGACAGTCATCCAATATCTGATTTTTTTTTTTAATTTAGATTTGGTTAATCACTTAATTGGATTCTCAATTTAACTTAACTTATACTTCTTCTTTTCATGCATCAACAAACTATGCCATGCTTGTGTGTGATGCATCATTGCTTCTCTTGCTATATCAACATGTTCCTAGCTATTTGGGCTAGAGTTTGGGTGGCCTCTAGGGCGTGTACTAGGTTTCTAGGTCGAAGCTCACTCAACTTTGTTTCCACTCTGAAGATCTTGATTTCTTAGCATTATGACAACTTTAGGGCACTAGAAACAAGGAGCTACCATTGAAGATTGGCAATAGTAGAATGTACAATGAGGTGGAGCGATGGGTGGCGGGGGGCTAAGCAAAGAGCGTTTAAACTAAAATAGATTTGTTTGATAAAATTTTGAGATTCAGTGGTAGAAAAATTCGAGATTTGCTCCAAGTGCAAGCCATGCAAAGGAGTACTTCATCGATCTGAACTTGATGAATAGCCCATGATCTTGCCTGAAAATCTAGTCGGAAGGCATTATTTGGGTTCTTTAGCCCTGTATACGTACCCAAGATTTACTCAAGGCATTGTTGATATTGGACTAATCATACCCGATATAAATTCTTATATACTCTCTTCATTTTTAAGCCCTAGCATCCTTATCGAGCTAGGGATCTAAATCCATTCAAAGCCAACGATAAATACTACAAATCCAATCATAAATATCGTGATCAAGTACCTAAATGGGTTCAAGCTGTGCTGTTCTATTGATATAGGCTAGGGTCAAATTTGCTTTGATATCATTTATAGCAACCGAGGATCTAAAAAAGCTAACCAGACGATATTATTTAGATTCATGGCCCTGTATAAGTATCCTAGGTCTATTTATTGTACAATCGATGTGGGACTAAACAAACGTTTGTATGGGTCCTCACAATATTTATAAGAGTACTATCGCAGTGGGCAGACCTCTTGTTGCTACTCCTGGCAAACTTCTCATTTCTTCCACACCACATATGCCATATGGTTCGGGTGTGCCGGTACTAGAAATGTAGTTCCTAGGGCTCCAGTGATTCTTGTTCCCATGTCCTATCCAGTGCCCCATACATATGCTCTCTCACCAGGGACTCAAATTACCTAATGCACAAAACAGTAAAGGTTGTTCTCATTTTTGGTTCTCATTATCTTGCTTTCGACATTATCTCTCGAAAAATGGTGCAATTGCACCATCAATTTATTGAAACTATGAATTGAGCGGACTTGTTTATCTACTCTGAGCATGAGTATGCATCTCCAAATAAGTCCACATCAATAGAAAGATAGATCCATGCCAGTGCTATTTTTGTTGGAGCAATTCTAACAGAAGTTTCTTTCTCTTTATTGTATTCACCCGCTCCGTAACTTCAGAATCAGAGAAGCTAGAATCAAATAAGTGCTATTTTTAAGTACTCACTAGTTTGTTGTGGTTGAATCCAAGTGCTATTAATTTTGAACAAAAAGTCTGTAGTGGAGTGTAGGTGGCTGATTCAGCTATGTCTGCTGCAAGGTAAAACAAATCCATGTCTTCTTGCACCCGAAAGCATGAACCCCTTGGAAATGGTTTTCTAATCTTTGAGCCCTCTGAATACTTCTGAGATTCTTTCCCCTTGACCTCCTAGCTACCTTCAAGTTGTCTCTGACAACATCAGCCTAGCTAGGGTAGAAACTTCTTGGAACTCTCTTGAGGCTCCTCGGATTCCGTTGAGGCTATCTCTTGGGACGGACAGCTATTGTACTGTTTGGGAGAAGACACTTCCCTTTGTTAAGGGCTTAACTCCTACCTATCCCTTTTTTTTTTTTTTTGTTGCTTTGTTTTTTTGTAGCAATGGAGGAAGCCTGGAAGTGAGACCAAAGATTGCCCAACCGGTACCAGATACTATACTGGTTTCTTCAAGCTTATCTTCAGGATTTATAATTGTGACATCTTCTGCTAATTCAATCATCACTTTGGACATTCAATTAGATGGTTGTGTCCCCTGGAAGTTGTGGACGGTATCTATTCAACTACAATTATTTGCTCAACGACTATGGGGCCAAATAATATCTTCTGGAACCCTCTCTTTGCCCCGAATTGAGTAACATGCAAGGCCGAACTCACCCACTTGCAGGGGTTTCCTGGAAGCCACTTGAAGTGGCATTTATTTATTGGGGGATTCCAAGAAAATTTAAGAATGTCCTGCTTGCAACCCTTGCCATTGCATCAAAGCATTAACCCAGACGCATATAACAGATATATGAGATACACATTTATGAAGCATTAAGTGATAGATGCTGAATGATTAGAATGCTTCATGTTGAAGAGGAGTTTATACTACCCAGCCTCATCAAACTTGTTTGTTTACAAGGTAAATCTAATCATTTTCTAAAGGGCGTAGAAGAAAAAGGAACGCATGCAGCTATATAATATGGGTTTTAATCTGGAGGTTGGAAAGGAGGTAGAAAGGTGGGGGGTAGCAGTGTAAGGGCTATGCACCATCCAGTTGCCTTGCACT
>JAOXJJ010000168.1:31262-41485 GCA_025769935.1 Phoenix roebelenii
GCTGGGATTTCCGGCGCCGGCCCTCTGATGGCTAAGTCAGAGGGGGCAAATATATGGAAGGAGAGTAAAAATATTTTTGGAGTTTCAGAGTCCAACCCCTTGTAAGGGTGAGGAGTTTTTCTTTTATAGAGGGGTACAAGTGTACCTGCGATGCGACGGGGCGAACGGGTTACCATCATGATTGAGCACGATCGTGTGAAGTAATGCATTGCTGTAGGAGATCAGGCCGGAGTCAGTGAGTCGTCATGGCTGATCAGACGTGGCAGAGTAGTTCAACAATCTGCCGTGGAGAGCCTAAGGTCTGTAGATGATATTAATTGTTGAGTGAGTCGGAGGTCAGCGGAGGCCATGCGCATTAATTGTTGAGTGAACCAGAGATCAACAGAAGCCATGTGCATTAATTGTTGATGGCGGTAGCAGAGCATGGCCCCTGGTCGAGCTGTAGAAGGATGTAACTGCAGCAGGTGGAAGGTAAGGTCGGGCCTCCGAAGTCGGGCTTCCGAGGGAGATCAAGCCGAGGTCGAGTGCTTGGATGGGGCGTCTCAGAGTCGAGCGCCTAGTCGGACGTCGGGCCTGGCTGCACGTCTTAAAGTCGGACGCCCTCGGGTCGGGCGCCTCCAGGTCGGGCGCCTTCAGGTCGGACGTCTCCAGGTCGGGCGCCTTCAGGTCGGGCGCCTTCAGGCACGTGACGGTCATGCACCCAGGTATTTCATGACGACTCGTTTTTTCCCCAACAGTATCTAGTGGTAAAAAATGAATAATTTAAATAACACAACTAATGGATGTATAAGCTAGTGATCTATAAATCACAGGATTTTCTGAGAGTAAGAAGTTTAAAGATAGTATAGCACGTCGAATAGCTCGGATCATATATATATATATATGTGTGTGTGTGTGTGTGTGTGTATACATATACATACTTCTGTTTATTATATCATGTATTTTATGTACATAACATTTTACTAGTCTGGTTTGAATTGGATTATGATACCCTATCTCTCAATTTATAATGAAATTGTTTCATTTGGATTTTTCATCCTGAAATTCTAAATAATTATCTAGAATTAAAGCAACCAGAATTTTTAAACAATTATAATGAAACCATTACCCGATCTCATTGGTAATATATTGCCTCAATATATGCTTAAACTAAAATTAAACCAACCAGTGAGATCGGTTCAATTTGATTATCGAGTGACCTAATGGAAAGAAAATTTGACATGAGAAGGAAAGTCAAGAAATAGAGGTTTTGGAGCTGCCAACTAGTCTATTTTTCTGACATAAAAGACGAATATCTAATGGAAAATGAAAGGAAATAAGAAAAGTGGAATTAACCAAAGATTGGGCAATGCCAATGGTTGTGTACGAGGAGGAGGCTACCCTTAGAATAACCCTAAGCATCACTAAGGCAATATTAACCACCAATAAGAATTGATCCCTGGGTGGACACTTAAAATGTAGGCACTCAAATTCTATCTTAGGGCTTTAGGTTAAAATCCTAATCTGACATGATATTCACTAAGGTTCTTTAGGGGGTGACCTAAATATAAAAACTAATAGGCTCCATGTATTTGGCCTAAAAATAGATTATTCTATGAAAATAAGTTTTTTTAAAAAAATCAAGAACAAGAAAATATGCAAGAAAATAAATAAGGAAAAAGAGTAAAAGCAAGTAAAGAACTACTCTAAAAAAGGATGCAATTCCAAAATAAAATTGTTTAATAAGTAATAAATGATCGTTACATCAATATAGTTTCCAAGAATTTGCAAGAATGTAAAGTATTATGAGAAAAAAGTAGAAAAAACTTTCCTCATTGATCCATAAATGGGTGCTGGAGTGATCCTCTCTTGGGGGACTTCTCTTGGGCTCATTGCTCTTCTACTTTGCTTAAACCGATCTTCATAAATAGAAGAGTTTTTGATTGTTGGCCATAATTTTAAAAAAAGGGAAGGGTGTAAGCTAGAGAGAGAAGTAGAAATACCATTTTCTTTAGTTCAAAATGGTGTCCATGTTTAGAAAGTCCTTTCCTAGCTGCTAGAGAGGAGTATTTATAGTTGCAGTTAGGTGTTAGTGGAGTGCTAAGCCTAGCCCTCTTAGATGGTTAGGATTAGATCAAGTGTCAAGCTATGATTGAACTTAGACTACTTAAATAGATTAGAGTCACAAGAGACTATGATTAGTCCTTAAGTAACTTAGGTTAATTTAAAAGTTAATTTTTGTTTGAGATATTTCTTGACCAAGTCACTTTGAATGGCTCAAAATTAGGTGCAAAAATTAATACTTTGTGTTGGCACCATCCAACCCTACTTTGGACCCTTTTAGGATGATAAGGGAAAGTTAAAATTTTGTAGGCATAAAATAAATATTTAGAAGAGTGACTAATCAAAATTTGAGCCAAACTGGAGCTGGTTTAACTGTAGTTTGATAGGAGCCAATTGGCTAATCAATAAGGCTAAACTTAAGCTAATTCTCATGACTTAGCAGATGGATTAATGGTTGTAGCACCCAAATTAGATAGTACTTGCCTTAGAAGAAATGGTCAATGTTGAGAATTGTGTTTAGGTGTAATTTAACATAAGCTTTTACTTTGGTTGATTGGGTTAATTTAAGGATTGGGTTTAAGTGATTATTTTTAGGTTGTTTTATCCTATAATTATTTTGATGTTGTATTGAGCATTTTAAAGTGAAAAGAGCAAAGAGAGGATGCCTGGGGATCTTGACACTGATGTCTTAGGATCTAGTGGTAATCATAGTGCTAATTCAAATCATATCCTTGCAGAAAAAGCTCTTGCAATGACCATGGCTCTAGTAGTTGTTGATATTCAATGGATCCTCTAGTTGGATAAAATTACAGTGCGACTTGCCATTGTTTTGCATAGTGATTTGTTAGGATTATTGTAGTTATTGTGTAATTTCTTGTAACATAAAAGAATTTGATTGAGGGTTGGATGGCTTAAGCTGTTTAGGTGGTTGATATATAATTGTTTGCTAGGGGCTCGACTAGTTTAGGTAATTATTAGAGAAGATCTTGTAGAAAGGGGGTGAAGATTTAAGGATGGATTATTAGGATGGCAAGGGCATCAAGTTAGCTAAAGTTAAGTGGAAACTTAAAGATTAATTGGGTCATGTGAAGGGGGTATGGGGGCCAAACACCAAACATCTTTGGTTGCCTAATGCATGTCATGAAGATAGCATCAAAAGTGAATAAAATTTGTTATGGAGGCAATCTTGGGTCTATCTTGTGGTGGAAGTGGGATTTGGTATGACGAGGAGAGAATGTAAAAAATATAGGAAGCATATAGTAAAAGAAGGAATAAGGGTATATTAAGCTGGTTATGAGAATGATTAGGTAGCAAACTAGAGGGATAGTACTCAGAAAGTAGTCCCCTGAAGGCAAAGAGAGATGGTGGATAAATAGGGAGCGATTTTATCATGGTGCATCCCTATGGATGCAAGAATTTTTCATTTGTTGGTGCACCCAGAGTAGGAGGGAAAATTCTGGGGTAAGGATATTGAGGGGTCCATGAGTTGGTTCATCCAGTTTTAGCCAAAATCTACATTGCCCTCAGAGTTAAACTAATTGGTTTGATCATGGTTAGAAAGAGACATGGGGTCAGAATTGGGTTGATTGGAAGGTTTAGAATTAAAATTGGGCATGTGAGGATTAGATTGGGTGGCTTAATGCTAGGATCGAAACGCTTAAGGCTAGTACTAAGCGACTTAGGTTTGGCTAGTGTAGTGTTAGGACCGGATGACTCAAGGTAGTTTAGGGTTGGGTTAAGGTGATTAGGTGTCTTAGGGCTAGGACTGGTTAACCAAGTGTTAGGTGTAACCAAACATGGAGTTATTCACCCTACCATAGGTGGGGGTGTCTATAAACATGCATACATGACAATCACATTGAATGCATGGAAACGAGCCACTAGATTCAAAATAGAGCATATAAAGGATCAACATGTATCTTGACAATGTTTTTCTCTCTTTTGTAAAACTTGAAACACAATCAAACACAAAATCAAAATATGAGAGTAAGCAACAAAAAAGCAAATATGTAACAAAAAATAAAAGATCTAAATCTTAGACCTATCATGCAAGCAAAAAACCCTGAAGGTGGTTTTCAAATATTAGCTCAAATTCGTAGTAAAGCCACCAAGTGTTCACAAGAGTTATGAAGTGCATGAGATGGATTAGACTTTGGTTATACCTCAGTCCTACTTCATTATTTTGACCTTTGAAAGAGCTTCTCAAAGTAGTACTTTGAGGCATCTATAATCCAAGCTACACATCGAATGATCGATTGACTTATTTTTTCCTACTTATGGATTTGCTAGAGTGACCCTTTTTTTTCACCTACACTAGAACTTGATTCTATATAAAGCATTTGATTCTTTGAAATTGAATGGATCTAGGTTTAGGGATTAAACTATCGATTTTGGTCAGATTTTGAACATCTTTGATCTTCTAAAGGAATCCAATGGGCTATAAGTTTGAAAATTTATGGTATGATTAGTTAGGAAATCCAATTCTAATTATTATATATTTATCTAACTCTTCTTTTCTTCTATTCTTTCTCTTAGACACACATAGAAACAAACAAAAACAATCATACACACTCAAACATAAAGCTAACTTATTATTAATGCTAGTGTTCCTTTTGCATGCAAAAAACTGGTTGATGCATTTATTTTCTATCCACACCTGGCCTTAATGGTTTCCTAGTAACTCCCTCCGCCACCGCCTCTCTCATCCACCTCCATCCTCTTCTCAACTTCTTTATCACCATCATTATTACCATTTTTGGTGTCAGACTTAGTGGACTCTTTCAATCCTAACTGCTTAACTCCTTCCATGTTTTATCTATCCATTTGTCTATCTTTGGTTCCCCTTAGTCTTCTTTTTGCTTATTGCCAACCTTAAGACCTCGGAGTTTTCACCCCCTCCATTTACTTTTCTATTATATAATTCTTATGTATACCCCTCTTCCTCTCTTCTTCATCACCATGTCTCTTTTACTTCTTTCCTTAAGTACTTTCTGATAGTTTCTCATAGGGTTTCTATAAGTTTTAGATCCAAAATGTATCCTCAAAGCCAATCTTGGGCTTGCTCAACATCTAGAAGTCAAAAACAATCAAATTTCTCCTCCTATCACTCTCAACCTTTTCTCTTCTCCATACCCCCCATCCTCTACTCCCACTCCTTTTCTTCTCCTCATTCTTTGTCCTTTATTAGAGCCCCCTACATATTTTCTCCTAAATCATCATCTTTTACTACATCTTCTTCTAATGCATCCTGGGTTATGGCAAGTGAGAACCAAAAAGGAGGTGATGACTATTTGATTCCAATTGAGTCTACGGAATGTATGGTTGCAGAGAGTAGTAAAACTGGATCTACCCATGATCAGATGTTAAACTTGATTCCAATGAGACCAGGGGCAGAATCATCTTCATCAAATGCTGCTAAGGAAAACTTGGGAGGAGATTGCAGGACCTTTTATGTCGAGGATCGATTCTTTATTTCTTCGTCAACAAACCAAGGTTCTTCCGTATGCATGTTCATAGTTTTTTTTATTTCTTTTTAAGTTTCATGGTTCTAGATTTGGATCTGCTCATTCTTATTGCAATATAATCCAAGCAGGACCTCTGTATCTCACATGACTCATCACACTTGAGATGGTGCCATGTGAAAGAGAAAGATGAATGTCAAGCTTATTATGTTTCTATGTGCAAGAATTTTTAGGTAGCATTTTGCATGCTTTCCAATTTTTAATTTTTAGTTTTTTTTTGCAATTAAAACCAATCTTTCCATTTTTAAAACTAAAAGGCGAAAACTTGTTTGGCAGAGAATATGGTAATGGTAGTAGAGATAGTGGTAATGGTTGCCAGTGACAGGCTATAATGGCTGAAGATGGCTAGTGGTGATGGCCAAGTTGTAGGGGTTAGGGCTAGCGGCCATCGATGGTGATGGCTAGTAGTCGCCAATGACCAGCAGTGATCGGTGGTGGTGACCAACATGACGGCAAGTGGTAATGATTGATGGTGATGGTTAGTGGAAAGCAAAGATGGTAGGTGGTTTTTAGTTTTTAAAAAAGTTAATCCACAGTCTCTTGTTTCCACAATCTCTAGAAATTGGTCACTAATCAAAAAAATAAAAGTAGAAAGTAGATTACCAAACAATAGTTTTTTCTTTGATTTCTCTATTTTTTTAAAGAAAAAAAATAGAATTTGGCAACCATGCCAAATAGAGCCTTATCTAGTGGTTTGTAGTTTTGTTACATATTAGAATATTTAATGTATGTGCCTATTATGTTAAGATTTTATTCATGCACTTGTTGAGTTTATGTTAAATAATTCAACAAGAATATGAGGCTTTTAAAGTCTTGCCCCACAAAGGAGATATTTAAAAATTTTAGAATTTGAAAGTGTCAACTATATCTATTTAATGTTTCAAATATGTCCAAAAATTAATTTTTCCAGCTACGATTACCAAATTATTAAAAATCTAAGAAAAGGTTTTTTGCCTTTATAACTAGGTGGAAGCTTACTGAGTATTGAAGAGGGGGTTAAATTAGCTGAAATTATTTTTTGAATTAATAAATCAACATATATTATGAAAAATGATCATTACCATATTCCACTTATCAAATTGGACTTACATAACTAGTTGGCACTCCTTTCCACATGGGAGAAATATTAGGTTTATATATGGAAGTTGCATCGATACCATAATAGTTAGTATATTTTACTCAATCTAGGAAGTTTAAAAGCCATCATTTAAACTAACAAATTATCCAACACAATATCTTATTAAAAGTTTCTAATAGGAATGCTTGTATCTTTTTTTTCATTATTTAAATAGGCATACAATATGATTTATTTCATCGATTACTAACATTATTTTAAGAAGTTTTCTTATCTTAAGCAAATTAAGAAGTATAAACTTTCTTTTAAGAGGATGAGTAAGATGAAGCCAAACTAGTAAAGATAACAATTGGAGTAAAACTCAGAAGCATGTTTTTGAAAGAAAGGTGGATGTAGTTGGGAGGGTGAGAGAGATATATTTTAAGTGATTTGTCTTAGATCCTACAACTTTCTAACTAATGTGGGATCTAAAGAAAACAAATAACTAAATCTACAGGCTATAAAGAAAGCAAGAAGGTCTACATGCCACTTGCGATTGTACCCTTAAAGGTGGGTATGATTTTCTTAGAAAGACATGGAAGATGTATCAAGGCTTATCGAGTAGGTCTACTGCAACTTGATTTATTTCAAACCTAGCTAAACCTTTTGAGGACATGTGCCAACTTGGCCTAAGCAAGATGTATCAAGATGTATCAAGATGATCCTAAATACACAAGTATTTGAAACAAGAAGTTAAAACCACAGTGATAAAGTGCTGAGGGGATATTTGTTTCTTTTCTTAAAGAAGATTAACTATTCATGTTTACTGGATGTAAACTTGTTTAGTACTAGCCTAATTTTGGTGGTTTTCCATCACTGAGCAACTTAAAATATAAATATAAGTGAACATAATAATAGAAGAGCTGTAATATCTTACACAAAGCATAAGAAGGCCAAACAGGGGTACTCAACCTTTTATATTGTGTGTGTTGGGGGGGGGGTGAGAAAGAGAGAGAGAGAGAGAGAGAGAGAGAGAGATCAACCATTATTATATAGATGCACAAGATACCTAGTTGGACCAAGTGCTAAACAATTTACAGCTAGCAAGAGCTTAACAAATCTTGTTGACTTAATTATCAGATAATAATCAGGTCTAGAAGAGTAGAAATCATTAGTATTTATCATTACAAGTGCATACTAGAAAAATCAAACATTTTGGTTCCTCCAATCATGACTTATAGGCCAGGTTATTACTTGTTTATTGAGGTAAAATGGGAGATTTTCTAAAATATTTCACTAGTTTTGGGTTATTAATTTTGTAGTGGTTATGAAACTTTATGGAGAGATAAATATTGGCATGAAAATAATCTCTCAATATGTAATTTTTATCCTCATTAAATTGTGTAAGTATAACATTTTTTGCTATTCTTTTCTAAGTTCAACGTGCATTGTTGACTTATTCTCTATAAACATAAGCTTTTGGGCCATAATGATCAGTTAATATGGTTGTTGAAGGCGCAGTTTCAAACACCCTCCATGTTAATTAATTTCTTAATTCTTTCACCTATTTATCATCTTAAGCCATTTTTTTTCCTTGACTCATTCTTCATTACTATCTCAAGTTATTTCTTATCTTGACTTATTCCTCCATGTGCATGAGGTATTAAGGTCTAATATATATCGTCAACCCATTCCCTAACAACTTAAGTATTTGGGTTATAATGATGAGTTAACACTAAAAAATTCTATCAAATCTCTTCTCAATATATCATCTCTTATCACCATAAGCCTTGTATACTTCTTGTCACATGAGATCCACTTCATTGTTATCATTCTCTACAATCACCTATGGTTAATTCAATCTTGCTACAAAAACTTGTCCTTTCTCTCTATCTCTCTCTGGTTCAAGGTATAGATTATATACCATCTCATGAATATAAGTGATTTACGAATTTCCTAGAAAAAGTTGATTTCTATGACCTGTTCAACAATGTAAACTTTTATCACCAACTTTGTCTATATATTTTGTTGGATTCAGTTTCATCATCATTGTATTCAGAGCAATATGAATGGATAATTTTATGGTGATTAAACTACAAAGTTACTTGCTCAAAAGTATCTCTTTTCTTGGAGTGAGTGTTAAGAGTTAAATTATATCTTGTCATGGAAATTTCTACAAAAGCCCTTATCTTGATGAGTCATTTTAAGGATAGCTTAGACTATTAACCATTTTTCTTGATACAAAAAAATAAAGTGAAATCTTAAAAGCTCTGTTTATCAACTTCTTTGTTCAGTTGGACATAAAGATCTAAAGTTTACCTTGAGGTCAGCATTTTTACGCAATGATGGCAAAACCAAACAAAAAAACATGATGTAAATGTTGTACTTCTCAACAAGCATTATACGTGCAATTAGAAGATGAATGTTTGCTTAACGGTTTTAGCGGGCATCTTTTCACTTTAAGAGTTTTAGAAAGTATAGCACTTAATATTGTATTTTAATAATGTGTAGCATATACTTGCCAAAAACGCTATGTTGCCAGTTCACTCTTAAAGAAAATGAATTTCTTTCAAACATTTGCATAAATTTGTCATTGATGTGGCACATGTCTTAATGGGTTTCTCTACTACATTTGTTGACACTGGTCTTTAAGACCAAATAAGAGTGCAATTCACATTAGCATTTGATCATGTTAAATGTTCTGTTTTGTGATGAAAGATTTTAAGTGCCATAGCAGATCCTTTGGCCCACTTGTTATCACCATCATACAGAATGCTTTCGATGCCCCTTCTTGCCAAATTGTCACTATACACTAGATGACTAGAAGAAATTCTTAAAGAAGCCACAATTACCTCTTTCAAACAATTCAGTATCCCTATCTTTAACTTTCTTTCAAGTCTCTGCTCAGTAATAAAGGTCAGCAAAGGCTTGTTCCATGTCCATTTAATTTCAACTGGGAATGGTGCTAATTATCCCTCACAACTTTAATATGTTGTTACCTGTATCAAGTTGTAGATGTTCCAAAAATTTCCTTGTTTACTCTGTCTACAGATAAATCCTCTCTTGTGCTTCTTTGAAATGTACTCCTCTAGCATCCTCATCATTTTCTTATATCAAAATATCTTAGTTCCTTTTAGCTACTGGTTTTCCAGAAGTTGATTTGTTTTGAGTTAGAAACTTCTAGTGATATTTTAAACTTCAAACTCTTCTTATAAGTTGATTTTTTGACACAATTTAGATGTTAGTCCTTTTTTAATCAAATTCCGAACTGTTCTACGTAATACCCAGCTTTGGCAGCTAGGAGTTACTCAATAACTTTCTTGTTCTCCAAGATTTGTTATTCAGATCCAATTTTAATTTTCATACCTTTATGTAAATAATTTTGAAGTTTTCTTAATATTTACTCACAAAATGCTCAATATATAGCCACTTCCTATATTCCTTCTGGTTCTGATTCGATAATTTTCAATATTTCTAGCTCAAGTCAATTTGAGATTTGCTGTATTAACAAATTATTTTTATTGTTTCATAATTCATACACTGATGGCTTGTTTTGTTAGCCAATAAAGCTAGTGGACTCCACTTCTATTTACCTTCACATTGCT
>JAOXJJ010000168.1:53501-75886 GCA_025769935.1 Phoenix roebelenii
TTTTTTTGGGTCTATTTCGGGTTGACTGGATCTGGACCCGACCCGCAGAGCCGACCCCAACCCGAAATGGAGCGGGATAAATTGAAAGCACAGCGCTTGGGTTTCTTCTCCTGAATCCCTATCGCTACTCTTCATCCTCCGAGCGCCGCCTCCTCCGAGCCCCTCCTCCGAGCGCCGCCTCCCCCAACTAATCCGGTTTGGAAGTCAAACTTCCACTCTTCCGTGTAATTCGCCCACCCTCATCTCGTAAAACCTGGTTGCTTCTTCCCAAAAAGAAAAGGAAAACCCTAGCTTGCGGTTCTGAAGTCAATGGATCCCCAGCCTGAGCCTGTGAGCTATATTTGTGGAGGTATAGTCTATACAGCGATCATAGATTCCATCTTCCTATCGTTTTCTCTTTTTGATCATATCTTCCATCCTCGATTCTTATCTGATTGATTGGTTTTTGTGTTGATCAAAAAATTTTGGGAAAAAACGATGCTTAGATTGCGGGGCAGAGAATACTTTGAAACCTGGTGATGTGATTCAATGCAGAGAGTGTGGATACCGCATCCTGTACAAGAAGCGCACTCGGAGAAGTATGTGCATACGAAAACTGCTCTGATTTCTCCATGGAGTTACTCTCCGTACAATTCCTAGTTTTCTAATTATTTCATGGGTTTTAAGGATGCGATTCTTGAGACTAGTGATTTCATCGTTGTTATTGCTGTGCTGAACTGCTGACCATTAGAAATAGCGTCCAATGGCCCTTTCTCTTTATTTTCGAGAATTGGGTTTGTTGTGCTTGTCGCTTCTCATCCCCAAGTCCATCATAATGCTTTTGAATGGTAGCAATAGTTCCTATATGTGATTGTGTCTTTCTCTGCCGGATTTAAATCATTTCAGGAACTTGTAAAGTGAAAAAGAATATGGATAATGATGATTGTTGGAGACTGATTGCATCATATTAGCTACTAATTTGTTTGCACAACATTTCGGAAACAACTAGTTACATTGAACACTGGAATTCTCTCTTAATTTATGCAACCCTGTTAATCTTTCTTTTCATGACAACAGAAAGTAATAATTTGATCTGCTTTGTTCTGAAATATGTATTTTCTATCTTTTGGGTGAAGTCGTCCGTTTTGTATATATCTGCAAACCATTCTCCACCATTTTTTTCTCAAATCTTCTGCTATGGCATCTTACATGATGTCACATCTGCATGCCCATCCTTAGTTTCTCCTCTGAAACCCATCAGTCGAAATGTCACTTCTTTATTCTTCAATTCTAAATTACTGATGGTTTCCTGATGCACAAACTATTGCCATATGATGATGATGTAATGGAATGCAAGATGCCTTAAGGTCATGAAAGCTAAGGATGTGGTACATAAGCATTCATATGAATTTAAAATATTAACCAATTATCAAGCAACTGCGAATGACAACGAGAATCTTATGATCATCAAAAAGATTTGTGTCCTGTAAGTACATCTTGAAGATTATGGAGACGCCTTCCTTTGATTGGGGAAGATTGCGGTCAGAAAAAAAAGGAAACATTGAGCTAAATAACAATTTGTACCTACTTGTACTGATCAGTTTATTCCAATACCATTTATAGCAAGTCTTAAATTTCTTTTTGATTGTGCTGACTTCTACTTTTATGGCTTGTATTGGCTAAATTGATTTATGGAGTGGTAGTGGCATCTGTAGCATGATAGGTTTGTATAACTTGTTTTAGTTAAACCAAGTTAATGCTTTAAGATTATGTGCCCTGCTTGAGTTGATATTTATTTTTATCCATGTTAGAATCTTAATTGCCAGAATCATGAGTGGATGTGGGAAAGAAGATTTGTTTAGAACTGTTTTGAGTAAGGAAGTTGGTGTGTGTTCGAGATTTCTTGAAGATTTTGAAGTGGGTTTGGCACGCTAGGTAAATGATAAGAATAACATTTTGAGTAACATGTAGGTAGAGTTGTCAAATGAATGACATGTTCATGAGTAGCTTATTATTTAGCTCATTATTGGCTCACTTGATAATAAGCAAGCAGGATGGGAGTTGACATGTAAGCTCAAAAAATAAATGAGTTGAACTTGAGTTGGGCCAAGCTGCTTATGTTCAGCTTGATATAGCTTTGAAATAAAAATAAATAAATAATACCTGATAACCATTATTAAATATTATTAGATATAACTTATCATTCAACAATAATAATTTTATCTGAGGAAAGGTATACTTAAGCCGTTAATCTAGTGGACGAAACCTATATTTTTGGGACCTATTAAGGAATTCCCCTAGGAGGGTTAGCCTTGATTAAATTGTAAGTTGCTCCATTATGTCCTGGGCATCATGGGTTGGAAACATGGAACATTCTCTTCACAAATCGAGGTAAGGCTGCATACATATGACCTTCCCTAGATTCTGTAGTGGTAGGAGCCTCGTGCACTGGGCTATGCCTTTTTTTCTTAATTATGGAATGCCCCTAAGTAGAGTTCCCCTATTATATTAAATGATATGTCAGTGATTGGTTACAATGGGATTGAGAAATCTAAGTTTTGTATTTACATCTAATATTTCATGATATAAATTAGCAACAACTAAATTTCCTAATATTACCAACTTTAAATCTATCATTTATATTTCACTAAATTAAATTGTAACTCTAAATAAGGTGGTAAAAAAGGAATAAGTGCAATATACAGGTAGGTTAGTGATTGAGATAAGGATTTTTAAGGAAATTACTGAGTAAATTTAGGAAGATAATGGGTGAATGATATATTATTGTTTAACTAAATGTTAGTAAACAATAATAATTCAACGTCATTAGTGGTAAGTAGGGATTTGTTAACATTTTAATTTTTATTTGTTAACATTTTCACCTGTCATTATTTTCTAAATAAAGGAGAGCACGAACTGTTCTGGTTGTACTGACCTTTCCCGTGATTTCTTTTTCCTTGTTGGATTTGTCTATTTTCTTCTAATACTTCTGCTAAATAACTGCCTAATTTTTCCGAAACATGTTTTAGTATTATACTGGTTTCTTCTTGTTTATGTGTGTGTGTGTGTGTGTGTGTTTTCTGTGATTTTGGGCATTGACTAAAAGTCATTTGGGTTTTGAATGGCGAGTTATGCTTTCAATTGTTCCTATCATTTTGTCTTTTGTGTTGGTCATGTGCTACTGCTCCTTTTCATGACTTAGCTTTTAGCTTTTCTCAATCATTTATGTCCTTCTTCATTCACTCGTTTTATTCTTCCCTTTTCTCTTAGATGTTTCATTTTTGCTTTATTGTTACTTTCTCACCGCAAATTCGTCCCCCTACTACACTCTATGCCTGCTTTTGGCTTCACTGCCACTAAGGTTGCCACGATGCGATGCTTTACAATGTACTGTTAATGTTTTAATTGCTGCTATGGCAAATGGATGGTGCAGCCCATTAATCTATGCTATCTGACAAGGTAAAAAATGGCTTTCAAGGTTTCCATTTTCATCTTTTTCATATCTTTATTCACTAGCGTCTAACATTGGATTAATCTATTGATGACCATGATAGGGTTGTCTTTTCATTTTTCACATAATTGGCATTCAAATAGCTTGACAAAATAGACTCATCCCCTACATTTCCCACTTCTATGACTGGCTGGATGAAGATTGCATCTATCAAATTCTATGGATTACATATCTGCTCAACCTATAAATGGTTCATTAAGAAGTTATGCTTTCTACAACCCTGTTTTTGTCGTCATTTTTTTGTATCTTCATTTCAACGGTGCGACTGAATTAGTGAATTGATGGATCACATCCTATCTGATAATTTCAACAGCATTGTTTCTTCATCTTCAAATAATCAGCACCCATGCACTTCAAGAAATTGTGATCTTGACTATATCCAAGAAACTTAACTCTGTAAAAGCCAGTTTATTTTGTCAATTCAGATGCTGGATGAAGTTTATTTTGTTCTATTCTGCAATCTGTAATGGCATCATGTCTTCCTTTTCATAATCCTTAAAATCCACTTCTTATCTCTGGACAGTGGCATCTTGAAATTCATTACTTCTCATCTGAACAATCAAATCATAAATTGTTTCAGTTTTTTGACTTATTAAATTGCTTCTTCCATGTAATTGATATAGTCTGTTGAAAGATCTGGTTAGTCTTGGGTGCAGGCATCGTCCTTTTATTATGGTTTGCTTCTTGGGATGAAAATTTGTTCGGTCACAGTGAATTTAGAGTTTACCTGACTAAAATGAGACCATTATCTGATTCAGATCTGACCGGAACCCAACCTATTAGGAACATCAGCAGGTCAGACCTATACCTGACCCTACCATAAGCCAGTTAGTTGCAGTCCACCTCAACCCAGAGTTGCCTGAGTTAATCACATCCTTCTGTTTTATTGTATGTATAACCATGATGTGGCTGCTGAGATAGAGCAAGGATGTTGATGACGTCGGATAAGAAAAATTGGTAAGAGGTGGAGGAAGCATTTGGCTATTAATCCTTTTATTTCCTTTTTGTTTCACTTCTTAAGAAATATTCATATAGTTGAATTCTTGGATTTATTTTGGTGAGCGGAAATTGAAAAGCCTAAATAGCTATTAGGCATAAAAGAGAATTTTCTGATTTTTCACCCTGTTGCGAGCTTTCCAATTTTTTGTATCCACTTACTGGCCAAGTATTGCTGATATCCACTAATTGAATTCTTATTTAGAGCCTGTTTGGATATTTCTGCAGGATTGGGCTGAAAATTCTATAGGAATCTGGCCTGTTTGCCCATCGATCTTGTATTTTCTAGGAGTCTGGCCAAACCTAGCCCAAATTCTAGCTTTTGGGCTATAGAGAAAAAAAAAGACCTAGGGAGGTCTTTTTTTTTTCTTCCTACAGGATTTGGGTTGGGTGGTATTTGGTTGGTACAAGCCCATGATTTAAATAGATAGCCCAATTCACAGATGCTACAGGATATTCAACCCAATCCTGTTGGAATATCCAAACAAATCCTTAGTATTTGAGTTCTCTCCCTTGGGCTTTCAAATAAGATACGAATATTACTGAGACTGGCATTCCTGCTGGCTAGACTAGATGAATCTTCTTCTTAGTGTGCCATCTGTAACTAGATTGCCCAGTTCTGAGGTAACACTCGCCAAAAGTAGAACTTGGTGTGACATCTTTGAGACCACTGTAGCATGGAGGTTATATTTGAAATGCTTCATAACAGATTTATTAAAGGCTGTCTGCAGCTTGAATTCCTAATTCAGGAACTCGGTTGTCTCACCATGTTTGTTGTGTATAAGAATGGCTTCTAAATGGTAGTAAATTATATGCTGCCTTTTGTTCCAACTGTTTCTTGTATTTTATGTCTTTGCATGATCTGCTGTAATTTTTTAAGATGCTTCTGTATCCTTTCTTACACAAATAATATTTTGTGCAGTTGTTCAGTATGAAGCACGCTGAGGACAAATGTGAAAGGATGCTCTTGGTGGTGGAAGCTGTTGTCTACTGAATGGCGTACTGCGGTGTCGGAGTTTTTTAAAAAACAATACTCGTGGTCTTTTGTGTTTATATGGATAATTATGTCTGACTGAACTTTGTTTCTTTAATGGCTGACTGTTATCATATACTGTTTGCTGAGTAATTTCGTTATACATCTTGACAGCATTTCTTGGTCCTGTCAGAAATTAGTATTTTATCAGTTGGTGGAGTTCCTGCATATATATAAAATGTGTAAACCATGATATTTATGCTTTGAATAGGAATGCTCTGTGGAAAGATCTCTATGGCCAAATATCTCTTTAGAGGACGAAGTTGAACATCTTTATGTTATAGCTTGGGGAATAATACAGAGGCATTCTTGGTCCACGCAGGGAAAAAATAAATTGCGGCTCAAGAGATCTTAACAGGATTTAGTGAGACAAAGTATTCATAAGCAATCCTCTTCTCAAATTGGAAAGAATAAATTGCGACTCGAGATCGGTTTAACACTTTGCTGGTTAACATTGCAAGCTTGCTGAATCTGTGTAAGAGGAGAATTTGCAGATACTTTTGAATTTGCTGGTTAACATTGCAAGCTTACTCAATAAGTGTTAAAGGAGATCTGGCAGATATTTTTGAATAATGTACAAAGCACAATTTGCAAGGAGGTTAGTGATACGAGTTTTCTTGTAAGTGAAGCTCAAGATTAGTCTAAAAGAGAACAAAGTGGCTCTTATCTTCATTCATAGAGATGGTGTCCTACGCGATTTTCAATCTCATTCATAGAGATGGTGTCCTACGCGGTTTTGCAGCACAAAACTGTGGGTAAAAAATCAGAAAAATATCTTAAAAAATCAGGTGTATGTTAAGGGTAAGATTCAAATTCGTATACCATTTTAGGCTTTACAAGAGCTCTCTTAGGTTGCCGAGGGAATGAGGGAAAAGGAAATGAAGAATGGGTTGGAAATCAAGGCAGATTCGCAGCACAAAAATGTTACTTAAAAGTCCTTGTTTGGTTGCTAAGGCAAAAATAAAAAATAAAAACTGTTAAAGTCTTTGTTTGGTTGCTAAGGCGGGAAAACACAAAAAAAAAAATGAAAAGAACGATAAATCAATGTAAGAATAGAAAAGGAAAAGTATGATTATTTTCCCATGTGAGAGTTGTTGAGAAAGTAGTTGACATCAACTGCTTTCTTTTTATCATTCTCTCAAAGTCGCTATATCGAAAGAAAAAAAATCGAACTTAATAGGAGAAAAAAGGCAACTCCTTCCACAACAAAAAGCAAAAAAAAAAAAAAAAAAGATGTTTTTGTGTTCACTTTCTCAGCAACAAAACAAGAGCCTTAAAGTTTTGCCTGACTTGCGCTTCTAGCGTACCGGACCATCTGCTGGTTCAAAACTAGGTTCATTGAGAAGCGGACAATAACAGAATACAAACAAATTATCTTATATTTTTCTCTTTAATCACAAACTACAGAAATTACCACAACTGACCTATTTATCCTCTCATGGAAGAAAGTGCAAAATGTTTGTTGGAACTTCTGTGCAACATACAGGTAATTTGAGTAACCCACAATTCCCAAGCAAGCACTGGGATCTGCTGATTTTATATACTCTGGATCCATGCCATATTGGCTTGCTGCTTTCAGACGGTTTTATGGGCTCCTGTCATAAAACACTTGAGATCCTCAACTGTTTTTTTTGGATAATTAAGGCTATAATTTTGGCATTCAGCCATCCAAACACTTGCGATCCTCAACTGTTTTTGAGCTGAACACGTGTAGATTTTCTCTTTCCACAGAAGGTGATACAATAGAATGAGAGCTAAGAAATGGTATAGCTGTATGCTAGAATGAGTTAAATAATTCTTGTACTGTTCAACCTTGTCCACCATTTCCTCTTTGCCTTATCTGAATTTGCATCATCAGTTCTGAGCTTGTTTATAATCACTTTGCTCTCTCTTAGCCGCAAACTAAAATCCTTCTTCCATGATTCAAAATTCTGCTTTAGCCTCCTCAGTTCCTTTTCTGGATTTAGACTTGCCTCTGCCTGCCCCGACTTCACCTCCACCAAGAAGTTCACATCATCTGCAAAAACCTGACTCCGCTGCTCAAATTCCTCAGCTAAGCGGCTGATAACATTAAGGCCTGCACTCATATCTCTGTCCAGGACCCGGGACCCCACTCGCTTACCACTTTCCTCCCCCCATTTTGTTCCAATAAGGTTTCCATTACTGTCCCAGCTTTGGTCCACGGATGCATCAGACCTTCGCTCTGCATCATCAGTGGCAAGGCTTTTCTTTGCAACTGAAAAGCTGGACTGTAAGGATCTCATCTGTTTCTGCCACACTTCCTCCATGGATCGCATCTTCTGCTCATACTCTGACCATCGATTCTCGTACTGCTGGAGCCGCTGATGGAGTATGTCATTCTCCTCTTCCTTCTCTCTTAGCGCAGCCTCAGCCTTTAGAATTCTTCTTTGCAGCTCTGCAAGGAAGGATGCCTTCACCTGCACTTCATCAGATTCCTGCAACAGGGATTAAGTCAATCAAACCAAGTGCGGAAGCGACATAAGAATATGAGTTACTGGTGCTACTACTAAAATGATTTAAACAAGGTGTCAATGACAGAAAGGCTTGCTAAACCTATCACAGACACGCCAAGTCTTATGTTTTTTCGTCTTCCTGAAAATTGTTTATGAAATTACAAGCTTCATGGTTAACTCAACAAAACAAGGCAGGTACATAAAAAAAAAATGTAAATGGGAAGACAATAGAATGACAGAATAATAAAGGTTTGCAATAAACATCACAAATCCACGGATAGTGACATAGCAGAGGTAGGCATCTATTTTGGAGAATGCACGTGCAAATACATGAGTTAAATTCATAAATGACCAAGGTTTGAAAACTTGTCCGGGTTTTTGGTTTCGCCTGGATTTTGTTGAGGTTCAATTTCGACAGCTTCAAGCTTTTGCAGCTTCAGAAGTTTTGCTCAAGGTTTTGAAGTTTTGAGTCAGAAAAACCAACAAAAATCAAAAAAGTAAAAAATAAGATTATGACAATAAAAGAAACCAAGAAACATAATTACCCAACATTTTAGAGCATGTTGTACTATATAGGTTCTTCATCTCTATAGTAAGTTTTAGGCTGATATATATATATATATTATATATATATATAATATACTTGTTTTTTGGACTGTAGTTGTTGGAAAATTCATTTTATTACATTTTTAGTAAAATTCACAAATATATTGAATTTAGATTATTTTTAATATTTTTTTAGTTAAGTGGTTATTTAATCAAATGCATGTAGCTACAAATGTTATATTTATTTTCTTTAAAACATATAATTTTGCAAAACATCTTGCATCTCATGGTTCACATTAGTATTTATTAAGTACTAAGGGTTTTTTTAAAACTTTATCTAAAAAGGTTTAAATTTATTATCAAACTCCTCTTGTAACTCAAGAGAAAGAGAGAAAAATATCTAAAATTTGATACCACATAGCCTATGCACTTAAAGTAAAGAAAGTAATGTACCCATATATAATTATAAACAACAAAAATGGTATGAAATTAGCCAGTTTAATCGAAACTGACAATAACAGTAAACTGGACGGTCAGTTTTGGCTAGGTATCACCGTATCAGCCAAAATGGATCAGTTTCAGCCAAAACAAAAACTTTCTATATGATTAATTTGTTGGGTTGCATTAGGCCTAATCTCAGTCATTTTGGGCTCCAAGATAGCAAATTATTTCCAGATGAACTAGTCTGGTTTATTATATTGGTTTAGGATGGGTTTCAATTAACTTGAACATGACATAACATGTAGGTTTTGTCTTAATTAAAGAAATCAAAACAAGTGGAACTCAAAATGTGTGTTGTGTGACTGCCAAGACAAAACTACTGATCTCCTATTTTTGACTTGCTGCTTCTTTAAAGAGTTCTGGTCTGAAATAATGAATAAGTTTCAGGCTAGAAATGATTCTCTTGTGGACAATATGGGATGCACTACTTGAATGGACTCACTTCATAATAAGACAGAATTGTCTGGTACATCATCACAGCTGCTATAGACTGGAGCATATGGCCAAAGAGAATAAAGGGACTTTAGAGCAAAGAAGACCAATGAGGAAGGAGTGTGGCAAGGAGCGTAGGATCTAGTTTCTAACTGGGTCTGTATGTTGAAGGAAGATGACAAGCTCAAGACCTTGCGACCTTCTCGAAACAAGGCCATGCTTCTCTCGTCTAACTAATATCCCCCTACCCACTTCTTATAATCTCTGTATCTATATTTCCTCCATGTTTCTGAACTTTTCTCCCCTACCTGAGGATGTTTATGTCAGTTTCATTTTTTCAATGAATTTGATGGGAGAACATCTTTCCTTTCCAAAAAATAAAAAAAAATAAAAAAAAATAGACAAATTTCAAGAAAAAATTGTCCCAAATTTCTTTCATGGTTCAAACCTAGGACCCTCTCCTCAGCACACCAGGGAAAGGGTTTCCACCCTATCGACCCAAGTCCCGTAAATTCCGTAAACTTCGTAAACTTGGCCTTGAGATCTTTTATGAAAGTATACCTGCTAAAAAAGCTTGCATTGGAACCTTTACTCTTAAATCCTTTCATCAACAACCGCAACATGCACTCCTCGGTTACTGTACCGTAGGGCTATAAATTTTGTAATCTACTTATAGGCTATCAACATGTTAATCTACAAATGGCTATCGATTCTGCACTCTACAAAAAGGGTAAAGCCCTATATGCATGAATAAAGATATGGTTGAGCGAGCAAGCAAGCAAGCTTGCAAACACAATATTTTAAAACAAACAGCCTAACATAGCTGGATATTTGCATCTGAAAACATAAGGCTCACTCATCTTTACAAAGACACTATATTGATACACAACATCGTTCTAATATAGGACTGTCACAGTCAGTGCTTAGGTAGTCTGCCACTCTGCCCAGAACCTAGGGAGGCCTTACCATCAAGGTGCAAGATAATTAAACAATGCATTAGTCAATGCTAAACAAAGAACCCATTCACCAATTCATCAGTAGCCCTCTACAAGTCCACTACCCACAAAAAGGACAAGCTCGCTTGCAGTTCATCCAAATATTGACAACCCTCCAGAATCTTTCTGCAACAACTTGGCGGCCCAAACAGGTACATTCTTTCACCTTTCTATCTTCCTCTCCCCTAATCTTATTTCTCTTCTTTCCCTTTTCTTTTCTTCCTTTCTCGCTCTCTTCTTGTCGTATTATTCTTTTTCTTCCCCTTTTTACTCTTTTCGTTTTCAATTCTTCCTATACTCTCTGCCCACGAGTGAAGGCTTTGTCTATAATGTTTTGCCCACCAGCAAAGCCTTGATCTCTCTATGCTACTTTGCCCACGGATGAAGCCTTATTCTTTCATACTTTGCCCCCCATTGAAGGCTTAACACATTCTGTTAATACTTTATGATTCAGCGAACTCCCTACATTCTGCTCATAAAAACATTGACAAATACTCTTCTAGGAAGTTCGTCATCCCAATAAAGCCACTACCTTGTGGGGATAATCCCGTGATGCATAGGTTTCGCAGTAAAGCCTTGCTATGAGACTAATTTGATCCCTATAAAGTGAACATAAGTTGATTACGTGAATAATAATGTGAAGTAAAATAGCATGAATTCACAACAGTGGTCAATTTTCATGATTATATCATCTGATCTGTTCACCTGATTGACTTTCTGTCAGAAGAGCATGAAAACATTGAAAACATCTTAACACTCCAAATTTTAAGTCAATCTGATGTCCAAACTGTCGCTGCACCTTGTAGATTCTAGGCCTATGAATCTGGATTTTGGACCAATTTTTCAATAGCTGAATTTCCTTTAGTTTAAGCATAGGTCATCTGGTGAAATTACCAATTTGCCCTTTCTTCAAAAAAATAGAAAATTTACATATATTTAATAATATTGAGTCAAAATATAACTCAAAAAAGGGCATCCCGGTGTATAAATCTCCTACCACGGCAAGGTTTCAAGAGGTCAAATATACGCAGCCTTTCCCACATGTGTAGAGAGACTATTTTTCGTGTTTTGAACCTGTGAAACCTAGATCACAATAAAGCAACTCTTACCATTGCACTAAGGCCCACCCTCTCAAAATATAACTAAAACATCACTATAAATATAAATTATAAATCATTGCCAAAGGCATTCTCTCCCTTTTGTTATCATTATACCCGAAAGAATAAACTATGCTCAAGAGTATTTTTGCCATATTTTATTATAATATGCACATCTTGCATGTTTGTATTTCTTTTAAATTACTTATAAATTATTGGACAGGTAATTGATTTTCAACTAGCTTAATCCATTGTAACAAGATGTACATATTACGATATGTATATCATGATTTTCACAAGGCTAGATCATTTTCAGTTTAAGCTTTTGTGTGAACTCATTGTCCCAACATTAGCATTGAAACCTCTTTATTAGCAATAGTGCGTGTTTTAAAAGCTATAAGTTTCCCAGAATGTTCCAAACGTCCTCATATTTATTTAAACAGTTGCATGGCTTAATTTCTTCTTGGGTGGGGACATCTTGATCATGAGATCCTGCTACATTAAACATGGGTGGAGGTTGAGCCTTTAATCCTATCGATATTAGTACTTCTCAAGATTTGTCATACCGGTCGGTACTGTATCTGTATGGAACCACTACGTAGTCTTGAACCGCACTGACACTCAGTATGCCTCGTCATCTCATACTGTACCATGTACCGACACTATAATAGGATGGTACCGATACTAAGATGGCGAACCTTGGTTTATGCTTTGGGGTTATAATGGTAAAAAAAAGATTGGTTAAATATAGTTGCAAGTGAAGGTATCTGACCCTAATGATTTTCAGGATTCTCTAAGAAGGATTGGTTAAATATAGTTGCAAGTGAAAGTATTATAGCAACCCAATCCCCTCATATTGTAAAGTTAATCAGATGCCAACTCACCTCCAATCCCTTATTTTGTGAATCTACACACAAGCTTGAATTGAAAATGATTCAGCCTAGTGAAGATAAAAGGTATAGATAAGTAATATATAAGATGAGTGTGGGGACTATATCTCCTATGTTTCCAAGACTCCTAGTCAATTGTGCTCATTTATATAAGCAATCTCCAATTGAGCTGGTTGAAAATCAATAAGCCAGCCAAGATTGTATAAATAACATTTAAGAGATGCAAACATGCAAGATGCAGATATTATGATACAACATGAAAAAATATTCTTGATTATACATTATGTTTCGATATAATGATAACAAATGGAAGAGAATGCCTTTTCTAATTATTTATTATTTATAATAATATTTGAGTTACATTTTGACTCAATATTAATAAATATATGTTATTTTTCAATTTTTTAGAACAAAAGACAAATTGCTAGTTTAACCAAATGACCTTGGATCATGCGTTGAAGGGGCAATCGGAGATTTCATAGTGTCAATTGATTATAATTATCCATTTTTGATTTAAGTTATGAAGGTTAGATTAATATTTAAACCACACACAAGTTTAGGTTGCATTTCCAATTTGATTTGTGTCGGATTAGGACTTAATATGAGATTTGGCCATATTTATGAAACTGGATAAAAGCTTGAATATTAATCAATTATATCCAAGGTTCATCTTTGAAGCTTCAAAGTTCATTGATTTTGACTAATTTGAAGGAAGTATTATTGAAGGTCAATTAGACCATTGGATGAAGTTTGGTTCATTATGAGTCAAATTGGGCGCAAATTGAGAACCATCATGAAACCAGCCATAAGCCAACTAAGATTAGGTTCATGACCATAGGGTCAAACCAATCCATGATGGCAGAACTTCTATAGTAGTAGCATAAGATTAGGTTCATGATCATATGGTCAAAATAGTCTGAGATGGCAGAACTTTTATTGTCGTAGCACATGCATTGCTACTCACCTGATATTTGAACCAGGGATCATCAAGTTAGGTGGTCTCCCTTAGGCTGAACTTAGCTCAAGTACTTCTAAGTATCTGGTTCAGGTTCAGACCCGGACTCATATAGAAACAGTGCAACTAAGTCACATCTGACTTTGATTTATATAAAATATTACCCCTACATCAGATGTGCATAAGCCCCATGACCATGGAATGCCGTACCGGCCGGTACGGGCTGGTACGTACCGGTCCGGTCCTAGACCGGTACCGGAACAACTAAAAAATC
The DNA here is from genome assembly GCA_025769935.1 of Phoenix roebelenii. NCBI lineage: Eukaryota > Viridiplantae > Streptophyta > Magnoliopsida > Arecales > Arecaceae > Phoenix > Phoenix roebelenii. The sequence continues at coordinate 67,185 of JAOXJJ010000168.1, forward strand.
GGTACCAGCCGGTACGGCCGGTTCGGAGCCCGTACGATTTTTTTTTTTTTTAGAACCACAGCGCCTCACGCTGTGGTTTTTGAAACCACCGTGTACCGGCCGGTACGTACGTACCGAACCGGACCGGTACCCTACCAGTCCGGCCAGCCACCGGTACGCCGACCGGTACCGGTACGGCGGACCTTGCCCATGACAATACAAACCAATTAAATCCAATTTATGCAATGTTACTGCAAGATCCACCATTGGATTGCCTCAAAATCTGAACATTAAGGAGTCTTCTTTAATAAGATTAAACAGAATTTTGATCAGATGAGCGAAACTGGTTTGATGAATCGATGAAATATTGGGTGTTTACTAGCTTAAAATCTAAAATAGCAAGTCTGAAATCCAAAGACAGAGATGAATTAGATCAGGATTAATTTAATCAGTTTAAACAGATTTTCGATCAGATAAGTTAGATGAATTCTACAAACTGATGAAAATTCGGGTATTGAGAAACTGGTCCAAATTCCAGATTCATAGAGCCTAGATTTTAAAAGGTGCAGCAACCATTCAGATATTGGATTCAGGTGAAATTTGGACTGCTAAGACATTTTCATGACCTTTTGAAGAAAGTCAATCAGGTGAACAGATTAGGCGCTATAATCATCAGAATAGACCATTGTCATGAATTCCTGCAATTCTGCTTCAGATCATTATTCATGTAATGCTCTATAAAGATCAAATTAGTCTTCTCGCAAGGCTTCATTGGGAAACTTCTGCATCATGAGATTGTCCCCTAGGTTAACTATTCAATATCCAAATGCAGCCCCCGAGTTTTCATTCACTAAACTATCCAGAGAAAAAGTTTAAAGCTTGTGAAGTTTTATCCCACTGCCTCCTTGAGTTTCATTCAACAACTCATTCATTTCCAATCTCTATCTCAAGTAACAGATATACTAGTGCTTCTTTAGCGATGTGAGTAGTGCTGCTCCTTGCTAATCCACTAAGTAGCTCAATGTACATATTGGATAATCCAGGATATTCCAGTCTGTTAGTTGTTTGCGCGCTTTATACTTTTGAGAATTCATGTGAGGTTCATGGAATAATTGGAAGAACTCTAATTATCACAGAAGTTGGATGACATACTTCCTAAATATGCAATTGGACTAGTTATTCCCAAAATAATGGAGCTAAGCAGTGATATTGAAGGCTTAACTTCTCCCTTGCCTGTAGACTTATCAAAACATCTTTTTATGGTGCATATGTTCCAAATAGCTTGATAACAATATGCAATCAGGTTCAGCATCACAATAATATTTTCTTCTTATTTTGTTCTTTTCTATTTTTCTTGTTCATCTTCTATGCCGCTAATTCCTTTTCTTTAATGGGTAATCCTATTACAATAGTTTGTCTATTTTCAGGTCTTCCCATAAAAGATAATGGTGAATCAATGATAATGATGATCATTCGCGGATGCTGAACTATCTATTTACCAGGAACTAGATATAGCCTTTGGCCATTAAACAATAGTCGTCAAACTAATTGATTCTTACCTGATTAGTTTCGATATACTCCTAAGACACTGTTGCTTATTGTTCAAACTTCAAACCAAGGTTGGAGAAATCGGTATCGGGTACCGTACTAGTTCTCCGACGGCACGAATCGGTACAGGCCATACTAGGCCTGTACCGACGAGGGCACGGTACTGTGGGAGATGGAGAGAGAGAGAGAGAGAGAGAAGGGGGAGGGAGGGAGGGAGACTTGTAGAGGGTGGCGGACACCGGCAGAGGCCCGGGGGGGCTGGCAAAGGCCGTGGAGGGCGAGGCCGTAGCTGATTTTCCTGTTTTATTTGAAATAGGAGCCCGGCCGTAGCTTACAAAATTAAAGAATTTTTCGAAATAGGGTCCGGCCGCAGCCTCACCCCCCGCGGCCTCCACTGGCATCCCAACCTCTCCCTCTCTCCCTCCCCCGCTCGCTCTCTTTCCTTCTCCTCCTTCTCCAGCTCTGGCAACGAGTCTCATTTCCGTTGCCAGAACCGTACCAATGAGCCACTGGTATGGCTTAGAATGGCCGAAACCGTCTGGTTCGGAACGGTTCCGCCGACCTTACTTCAAACATATTGTGTTGAATCTCTATGATATGCCTATGTCAACAGTAATTAATTACAATTTTCAGTCTTTTACTCTATAGCTAAAAAATGTTGACTTTGATTTCCACTAATAATATGAGAAGTCAGCCGAATTCCAAAAATCTGGGATAGAATTATGGGCATCATTCATATCAAATAATATTCACAAGTATGGTTTTTATGAGAAATCACAAATGCAGCAATGCATCATGACAAACAACTTGCTCATAATGGAGGCAATGTTACTGTTTATCAAAAAAAAAGGTCACAACAAGTGCCGGACAAGAATTTATGGAATATACAAATAAGTCTTGTAAGTCAAGCCACAAGGATCGCTCAATTGATAGAAGTGGAAGGCTACTAATGGTGGGAAAAGAAAAAAGAGGAAATTGAGATTAGAGTTATAGGAAGCAAGAATACAAGCATTGAGATTTTCCACAAACAGAAGAACTGCTAAACAACCAAATGAAGGTATCAAATACGGTTCTCAATAGTTAAGTTGATCAAGCATACCTATATTTGATACATGATGGAAGAAGTTAGCTAATGTCTGCAGTTTAATATACGATGAAAGAGAAAAAAAAGATGCCAGAATTCTTATTGCAGTGATCCACAGAATACTGCAAGTTTATATACAAGTGGAGAATTTGAAATTAGATACACTAGAAGAATTAGTATATGATCAACCAAACGGATGCATATTACCTTTGTGCCTTCAAGTTTCTTGGCAGTGTTCAGTAAACCAGCATCTCCAGAACACCTTCTAACAATCCATCCACGTATAACTGTTTAATATAATTGATGCATTGGTAAGCCAAATATTATGCTCTAAATAGACCAAGTCCAGAAAAGCATCTAAAGTAGAATGTGGAGGTTCTAACCAGACTGTATTACAACTGCAGCATTACGAACATCTATAAAACTTTTTCTAGAAGATTGAGATTTTATATATCTCTGTAAAACAATTGCAGCTCTGTGTCTCTGTAACAAACCGGAGTAAATCTGTCTAGTCTTCTCACCTCGAATGACTGAAAAAATATAGCAACAATTTAAAACTTTCATAATTTTTTAGTGACATCAATAGACAAAAACACCTAATTATATATGTACAACCAGATCGCGAAACAATTTCTCCAATATGGAACAAATCAAATAATTAAAAAGAGATGAGAAAATACATGATTGCAATGTAACAATTGCTTTTCTGCGCTCCTTCACATGATGACGAGCTTTATGTCCTCGGAAACAGCTTTGAACCCTTAAAATACCATGAAGGGTACGATTTCTTGTATCTTCAAGTGCACCAATCTATAAATTGTAAAATTTCAATAAGAAGAACAAGAGAGTTGATATAGTTGCTATAATAGGCAAATAAAAAGGGGAAAAAGAAAAGGCATCAATGAATTTGTGACAATTTGTCATGGCACTTGCATGTTCTCCTCGTCAAGCTGATATTATATCTCAACCGAACGGTGGCTATTGAGCAAGATGAGTAAGATATGGAACATAAACAATCATAGAAGAAAAGGGAATATAAAAAGAGACACCTCAAAATAATTTGATGTTACAGGACTACATGAACAGTTTGGGGAACTCAATAAATATGAGTGATCACACTTGAATGAGCACTCAAGCAACTATTTGCACATTCTACAATCTAGAGTATTTATCTCACCTGTCCAGTACGGAAGAACAATTTTGTGTAGCCAACTTGATACATCTCTGGGAGAATATTGAACTGTTGAAGAATTGCCACAGAAACGCTAAGCGGATCTTGAGATGCAATATTCTCAAGAAGAAGAAATCCGTACCTGATAAAAGTAAGAAAGAAAAAAGATGCTTGTACCTTGGGAAATTAATAAAAGATATACAGGCTTTCTCAACTGCAGAATCAGTATATGGATTATTACCTTCTAGCAAATTTTTGGTGAGACATTCTGGTAGGATAGCCAGATCTTGATATGCGAACAACTTCTAGAACTCCACAACATCTTAGTTGCTGGAGTACAAGCCCTTGTTCATAAATTGCAGGCAGTTGCAAGTTATTTGGCTTAATGCAGCGTATGAAATGGGGTGTTGTGTTTTCAAGCCTTTGCATCAGTTGAAATAGTTGCCCCTAAACCAAAAAAAAGAATAAGAGCAGGCTAGTTTACCAACTCCATTCTGACATACTTAAGAGAGTTTTGGATAGTATATCTTATGACATAACTTTGGTTTACAAGTTGTCAATTAACGGATCTAAAGTAAATTTTCACCTCACTATATACATTGGACTAGTAATAAGGAAGTAAGCTTTACATGAGCCATAAATGGTCCACTATATAGCTTAAGGGATAAAAATTAAATATAAATGAACCCTTCTTTCCTAGGAAGAAAAAGGCTCCTATGATGATATTCCTTGAAGACAATAGAAGATGCAAAATAATAATGAACGAAAAATGAAAGAACTTACAAAATATGAATTTTCAGAACTCTATTTTTAAAGACCCAGAAACTTCAAAATACTTGATAATGATGACCATAAACAATGTAAAGCCAACCGATACCTATGATATGTCTCTTAGATATTGACCTAAATAAAATAGGCTTTCAAAACGACCAAAAGTTTAGCTCCTTGAAATCAACATTGAGCCTTTCAAAGAAGTCAGGTAAAATCATATGAGCTACTCTTTACTGCACGACGAAAAGGGCAAAACTAATAAATCAAAAGAATATCCAATAACGAAAGAAATGCATGCTTCTAGGTAAGGGAATTTTAATTTGATCAGGCCCATCAGGGACTATGCCACTTAACCTGACATATTGTTGAACCAAAACAGGACCATTTGAAGATACAAGGTACCCTAAATTACTAAATACTTCAATCAAAAGAGGGAGAAGTGAGCCTAAACGAGTAATCTACCAATTGGTTCCTCTGCTCTGCAAAAAGTATAAGCTTCACATATTTATTAGACCCACTGCACTGAATGAATAAAGTAATCAAAAGAAAACTTGACAAGATGTCACAACATTGTTCTTTTTCCAGCTATGCAGATAGAGTTGTTTTGAGCAACAATTTAAGGTGTATGACTACCAATGACTTGACTAGTAGAGTATCTATCACAAGACTGAATCAAAATATTCAAAATATAAATACAAAGGAACCAACAATTGCAAATTACATTAGAATCTTTCCACAAAAATGCTAATAAAGCGCTCCAAGTAGAAGACAGTTGCTATCACATGGTTTCTCTACAAGATTTCAGTTGACCATGGTTGCTAAAACCCTAGTGCCATAATTGGGTTCTTGAACTAAGCATAGATTTCAATAGTTGCAAAAGGCAATTGTCAATGAGATAGAATTAAAAAAATTGTTTACTAGAATGTTCAGAAACCTGATATGCAAACATTAGAAATCATAATCACAATCATCTAGCCTTTTTCCAACTACCGGGATTGGCTTTATAGAATCGCATTCACCAAGAGTCTCTATCAAGAGCCACTTATGATGTTAGACCAAGTTTCTCTATATCCTTCCTCCCAACCTCCACCCATGTTAAATTAGGCCATCCTCTTCTTTTCTTACAACTGTCAACCAAACTAAAAGTACCTCTCCATATAAGAGCCTCCTTAGATCTTTGTTGTATATATCTATACCATTTTAATTAATTCCCCATCAGTTTGTCCTTAATTTGTGCAACTCCTATAGATCCTATAATATATTCATTTCTCAATCTACCCTTCCTAGTTGTATCATACATCCATCTTAATATATACTTTTATTCCCAGCACTCAAACATACAACATTGCAGGCCTTTTGTCTATAAAACTTCCAGTGAGTCTCCAAGGCATTCACCTATCAAATAATATTCCAAAAGCGCCTCTTCACTTTATCCAACCGTCTATACACACCCACACACACTATATGTGTGATACACATATATATACACATGTATACACACACACATACATATATGTGCTATATATATATATATATGTATGTATGTATGTATGTATGTATAGATATATATGTATATATATCTATGTGTGTGTGTGTGTATGTGTGCGTGTATATGTGTGTGTGTGTACAACAATCTTAATTGATATTATATCTCATTAAATTTGCATTCCATATATTCTATCTTTGTTCTACTAACTTTTAAGCCCTTATCCTCTAAAAGTTTCCTCCATAATTCCAATTTAGTATTTAATCAAGTAAGCAAAAAGGAAAAGTAATATATCAAACTCAAAAAAACATTCAATCATACTGAAACTCATTTTGGCATCATAATAAACAAGCAAAGAATGCAACACTTATGAGTTATGACTCCTCTAGTTTGCCAAACACCTCTCCATCAGCTAACTTTTATTTTTTTTATTATGACAGAAAAGACAACAATATCTTGTTTAATATCTACTACAGTGTGTATCAAGATTCGCAATCTCGATATTGGACCCCGTACCAGTGTCACTAATACTGCACCAGTATAGCACGATACAAGATTTTTTCGGCATACTGAGTGTTCATACACCTGTATAGAGTACCGGTACTGAACCAATACGTATGCCCTATAACGGCCAGTTCGGGGTGCTACAGCGAACCATGGTGTGTATATATAGAAGTAAACCCCTTACCTTAAACTTTGTTGCAACACTTAGCCTTTGAGAATCTGCGGCACTGGATCTATATGGATTGCTGGCAATATTTGCAGATTGAGCAAGCATTTTGGATGCAAATATTGGAGGAAGATGGCTTTTGCAAGAAGCAAGAAGTTGAATAGAATCCATGTGCAATAAATCCCTATTCTTCTCCAAAAACCCCGATGTGTCATAGGCCACCTGATTACATGCGTTAAGCATCAATAATTTTGAATTAAAATTTCAAAAAATATTATTTGGCAGATTTAGGAAGGATATCACTAGCAACCTCCCCTGCATAATGATGAACAGTGAAAGCTTTGCCTCTTTCCCCCCTAAAGCAAGGATTAGAGTTAAGATGCTGCTTAAGCTTGTTTGCAAAAGTTAGGTCAGTGCCATTTGGAAAAGTAGACTCCTCATCCAGAAGAGACAGTAATCCTAATGGTTTCTGCAGTAAAGAGAAGACAGTCAGCAAATATATATTAATAATGAGTCATGATAAATACTCTAAAATAATTATATAGTAGCATTTTTCACATTTCTACTATCATAATAGCAGAATTGTAAAAGCAGAACTATAGTTTAGTTTAAAGTAAAATATGTATGTTGTATGGTATGCTCCAATAGTTAATGGAAAGAAAACTTTGACCATACACACATATGACTCGGACGATACACTTCTTAATTCTCCGGCAGTGGAGCTATTTTTGGTTGTACATGAGCAACACAATAGGTGCCTATATTAGATTTTTTTTATGTATACATGTGCAACCTATTCACAATGATAAAAGCTTGTTTTGATGCACATCCAATGCCATAAAGCCATGAATTATCAAGTAGCTGTCAAGTTCAAGTGGAACAAAGACAAGCCATAACCCCTTTAGGGCCCCTGATTGCATTGGTGTGCTCCCAAACCCTCCCCCCCAAACCCCCAACAGTGCTTAGCAAACCTAGATGTAGACATACATGTATGAAATGCATATGTATGTGCAATATGTGCACCAGGTCTTTTCTGAAAATTCAATAAGAACCAGTATCAGATAAAGAGAATAAGGTTGTCTACTGGTTCTATGGAGTGAGTCATGTCCTCAAATACTTCCATAAATCCTGTAGCGTGTGCCATGATTATAAAAATATGATTTGACAAGGCTATCTGTGTCAGCATGCAATCTTTTGAATGGGCATGATCCACACAACACAAATGAAGAAAGGTGACTCGAAATAGATCACAATAGGCTTGTTTGATATGATTGTGTATGTATACAAGTTACTGAAATTACTGGGACATGAAAGTCGACATATATTGTTATGCAAAACTTAGTCTGCATCAAAGTCGAGCACAACCATCACTGCTAATAAAAGATCAATCAGACACAACAAGATAAAGATGTGGTAACACCAAGCAAAGACTGCTATATGATTTCTCAATGAGAATACTCTAGAATAGATTTAGATGTGGAAGATTAATCATCCTCTTTTAAATATCATTATTTTAATAATTGGCATTTGAAATACAAATTATAGAAAATTGATCATGAAATGCAATATAGTAAACAATAGAAAAAATTTACTTTCTCAAAAAGATAAAGACAATCCTGATTGTCTTCAAAGTCAACCTTTGCCCAGTCGATGCCATCTTGGATATATTCCTGATATAAGAAATCAAAACTGAGTAACAAGAATTTTGGATATAAAGAAAAATTGAAAAAAAACATTTGGTACAATTATATTAGAATAGTGAAATTATATAATACAAACTTCAATGTACATCCATGTACATTGAATTCTTAAACTGATAATAGAGAAACATGATGGATTTTATAGAATTAAAGCAATGAGGAAACTGGAGCATGTAAGATGAATGATAGACTACCATTTAACTAATTCATATGGCTTTGGATCCAATCAAGGTCCGCCGTACCGGTACCGGTCGGCGTACCGGTGGCAGCTCGGACCGGTCCGTACTGGTCCC
>JAOXJJ010000168.1:92404-108639 GCA_025769935.1 Phoenix roebelenii
CTCGCTCGCTCCGTCCTTCCCTCCCCCTCCATCCTCTTGTGGACCATTTTGTTTTCGAATACTGTGCTAGTCTGATGAGTAAACCATTTGAGTGTCGAACAACTTCACCGGTAATTCGACCAAGTTTTATGTTTGAGTTTCATGAAATAAACTCCAAGAACTATGACAGTAATCGGTATTTTTTCATTGTCAAATATGCGAACCGTCAAAGTATGATTCAAAACAAGGTCTCAACATGTCAAAATTCGTTAGACCAAAATAACTAGAAGGAGATATATTACTCCCAAGAATAGGTAAACTGCAGTGCTTAGCAAAGTACAAGTAGTGGAATTTAGACTTGGAGTATTTCTTGGTTGCAAGTTCCATAATTTACAAGAGGTGCGGTGATTGTGATTTGTGAACTTATTTGCTATTATTATTTTTGTCTTTGTGTAATAATTGCGGTATGCGAGGATAGCTATGTGAATAGGGTTTGAGTGAATGCTGAGTTGAGCTAGAATTCCTGTTGAGATGGTGGAAGAATCGCGTGTCTTGTTTGATGTGCAGTTGGCACGACTTCTCATTGTGAATGAAGAATTTGTGTGCTCATGTGATATGAGACTCTGGAAATAGGTTGGTATGGAATTTGTGGCATTGTTTCCCGGGAAGCAATATTGTTCAAAATTCCAGTGATTTGCTGCTTTATATTTTGTTGAAGTTTGCTTTGAACTTTTATGTCATTGATGAAATTAGCAGGTCATGGGCTAGTCCTAGATTCCCTTGATGCAATACCAAAGTAGCTAGCAAGGTTCTAGGAATGCCTTTATGGATATTGATAGATATAAGAGAAGTAATAGCTGTTATCTGCTGCCGGTCCAGAATTTTTGTTCTTTTTTAAATAATATAGACACTGTTACAGCACCATTATTAGCCATTATCGTGCAATGCAACAGGTAATATCGGATAAAATATATTTATAGAAGTATCAGTTGGATAATAATTTGTTCTCAGAATAGTGAATGGCTCAAAGAATGGTTTCATCACCGTCATATGACAACATCATTTTAGAATAGGAGCTATTACCTAAGTGCTTGTATCAAGACTCGCTGTGCCGGTACTGGAGCTTGGATCGGGTGTTCGGCAGCATAGTTCAGTACGCTCCTGTGCCGTTTTGTGTCAAGCCTATACTGACACAACAGAGAGGATGAGGGAGAGGGAGAATAGGAGAGAGAAAGAGAGAGAGACGGGGGGAGGGAGAGGGAGGAAGAGAGAGAGAGATGAAGAAGGCCAACAGAGATCGCCAGAGCACGACCCAACACGACAGAGAGGAAGGGGAGAGGGAGAACGGGAGAGAGAGAGAGAGAAAGAGAGGGAGATGTAGAGGGAGGGAGAGGGAGGAAGAGAGAGGGAGCGTGGCGGATGTTCGGTGAAGGCCGGCGGAGGGTCACGGATGGCTAGGGAGCCGAGCGGAGGGGAGGAGGAGGGCGTCCGCCTCCAATTCCCTTGTTTTGTTTGAAATAGGGGTCCTAGAGGGAGCCCATTTTTAATATCATCAAGGCTTTTAAACAAAATATGCACAAGTAGAGAAATGATGCTTCTTGAACCCTCTTGCAGGCATGTGCTTTTCTTTATTAATTCAACACTAAGGACTTGGTGCATTTGTAAAACAAGGCAAATCCTATCCAGTCTCCTTAGGTCTGTTTGGTTGCTAGGAGAACTGCCTGGAAAACTTGTGCTCCTTGGAAAATTGAGGTTTTCATTTGTTGATTAATTCATTTCAACAGAAACTGGAACAGATTGGATAAATTATTTCAAAATCATTGAAAAACTTCTCTATTTCTATGGAAAAATCCTTTTTTCCCCTTTTCCTTTTACACAAACTTCCTTGCAACTAGAAACACTTTTAAAGAACTTGAATGTTATGTCAAAGTCATGTCACTGTTGCTCTTTTTCTCTGAGCAGGTTGAGCTGGATCATTAGCTAGAGCTGCTGGTATCTTGCTTACTGGGATAGGCTATTAGAAGTTTTTTCTGATGTCAGTGGTTTAAGTAGGACTAATTGCTGGACGCACATATCGAAACATGCTTACTTTTGCATCTACACGTTCATATTTCTTTTTTGGAGATTCATTGAGGAAATTGTCAGTATCCAAGATAGCTGGATTCCACAAAACTGCTTGGCTTAGAAGTAGATCTGAGAGTGAAAGTGGTCCACTTAGCCTTTCAAGTCTTGGGTTTAAATGTAAAGTTGATTCCAGGAAGAAAGATAATTTTGTTGATCTTGGCAGTTCAAAGTCAGTGACAAAAATTTCTTCAGGTAGAGTTAAAGCTGTCAGGAGCAGCTTGTCTAAGACAACGGCAACAAAAAATACTCTAAAAATAGATGAAGCCCTCTTCTCCGCCAAGACATTTGGTGAGCTTGGACTGTCACCTCTGCTGATTGATCGGTTAGAGAAAGAAGGTCTGACTGTTCCAACTGATGTGCAGTCTGCTGCTATTCCTACCATTTTACAGAAACATGATGTTGTCGTTCAGTCGTATACTGGATCTGGAAAGACGCTAGCTTACCTTCTCCCCATACTCTCTGAGGTAGGCCCACTGAAGAAGCCTGTGGATGGAAACCTTTCTGACCTGAAGCCAGGCATAGAAGCACTCATCGTTGCTCCTTCAAGGGAGCTAGGAATGCAGATAGTAAGAGAGGTGGAGAAACTGTTGGGCCCTGCAGATAAGAAGCTTGTTCAGCAACTTGTTGGGGGTGCAAACCGTTCAAGACAAGAAGAAGCTCTGAAGAAGAATAAGCCCACCATTATTGTTGGGACACCAGGGCGTATTGCAGAGGTCTCAGCAGCTGGGAAGCTTCGTACACATGGCTGTCGTTTCCTGGTACTTGATGAAGTTGACCAACTTTTATCATTCAATTACCGGGAGGATATGCACAGAATACTGGAGCATGTTGGAAGGAGGTCTGGTGCTAAACCAAGTGATATATTAGGCCCACTCGCCAGGCGGTCTGAACGGCAGACGATCCTGGTGTCAGCAACAGTACCATTTTCAGTTATACGAGCAGCTAGGAGCTGGGGGCGAGATCCTCTTCTTGTCAGGGCTAAGAGTGTAGTACCTCTTGATTCAATTTCTGTTCCACAACCTACCTCTTTTGCATCCAGTTCTGATGTTACCTCGAGCTCAGGCTCGACAACTCAAGGAGTAGCTGATAGCTTACCGCCAGCCTTAAAACATTATTACTGTGTTTCCAAGGTTCAACACAAAGTTGACACGTTAAGGAGGTGTGTTCATGCGTTGAATGCAAAGTCAGTGATTGCTTTTATGAACCACACCAAGCCTCTAAAGGATGTTGTGTTTAAGCTTGAGGCTCGTGGGATGAAGGCTGCTGAGCTGCATGGTGATCTCGGCAAACTCGCAAGATCAACAACTCTAAAGAAATTCAAGGATGGTGAACTGAGAGTTTTGGTGACAAATGAGTTGTCTGCAAGAGGACTTGATGTACCTGAATGTGATCTTGTGGTGAATTTGGATCTTCCAACAGACTCAATTCACTATGCCCATCGAGCAGGTCGAACTGGTCGACTTGGTCGAAAGGGAAGTGTGGTCACAATATGTGAAGAGCCTGAGGTTTTTGTTGTGAAAAAGTTGCGGAGGCAGCTTGGTGTAGATGTCCAGCAGTGTGACTTTACAGAGGGTAAACTTAATATATGCAAAGAGGAAGAAGTGGAGAAGTTAGCAGAGGCGATGAGGTAATTATTCTCAGTTTTACTTTATTCTGGAATTATTTTCTATTGTATTGTTTATGAGCATTGTTGTTAGAATCAGAGAAATTTTATGCTGCTATTACTTTGTAATTTTGCTATTAATACTGTGTATCCTTTCTTTGTCTGAAATGATTTCCTTAGTGCTGTTTAATGGCTATTGCAATGCCACCCATGAGCCCTGTGTTTTAAAGATGGTTTAATGATATAATGTTATTATGAAGCCAAACTGTTAATCAGCTAATATGAGATAACCTACCTGGTAATGATGTCCGTTGCAGAAGAGTTGGTATATCTGACTGCAGAACCCACTGTCCCTAGATCAAGATCCTAGCTTTCTTTGCTCAGTTAATTTTGAATTCTAGTGCATGCCATTATAAAGAGCTACATGCAGCTGTAGATGGAAACTATTTGTGGGTAAATCAGACCTATCTGGTCCAATGAGATTCATGGGTGGTTTCTGATCGTAACCATTCTTTTAGAAGATACAACTCTCTGCAGGTTGTTAGGGAGACATAAACAGTTTTTTTTTTGAGACAACGAAGTCTGGTAATGCTGTTTTCCTATGCAAGCAACATTTGGTTGGACAAGCGAGTGGAACATATCATTCTGAAAGTTTTCAGGGATTTTCTCCATGAGATTATAATTGTTTTCTTTATAGCTATATAATTAGGCAAATCAGGTTTGTTAAATTAAATTTCTACTATGCTCAAGCCTCTACTGACTTTGCCAAATGGATTTGAATGTTCTTCTGTATTAGATTAGTCATGTGAGATTAAAACATTATTTTAATTCATTAATCATATGAAAATTGCTGGGGGTAATTTTAATACCGAAATTCTTATTGTGATGAATCCAATGGTTCATATTCATTTATATACTAATATATGGTTCGGATTATAGTTTGAAAGTTATTGTATGAGCAATCAATGGAATGGCTCTCAAAACTAAGAGAAAAATTAATCGCTAGATTTAACTATGGAATTCTTAAGTATTTGATCATAACTTGTTTCTGCATACCAAGAATGTCGCCTAGAACCAAATAATTGTTTACATTAGTAAAGAGACTATGTCGAATCCAATGGCTATAATGCTTTTTATCTATTTCAAGGGTCAAGAATAAATCTAACTTTAATAATATTTATGGGTTTGTCAAATCTAACAACAATGGGCTTATTCATGGCAAATATAATGGATGAGATTAGTTAAAACCCCAAGCCTATAAGAACTGTCAAGCCCAATGTTAATAAATTTACGCATGTATGATCTAAGGGTTGAGAATTGTTCTCGCTTTAAAGGCTAGAACAATGTTTGAGATTAACTATAATCTTATAGCTATTGAAGGCTATTAGATCCAATAGTAACAACCCTGTTTACATCAGATCTAAGGGCTAGAACTGATCCAAGTCTTATAATGTTAAAAAACTGTCTAGCAAATCAAATGGCTTAGTTTCCATAATGTTAAATTGAGCAGATTCTATTACACCTAACCTCATAAAGAATATGAAGCCCTCTAGCCCTTCCAGACATGTGGGAATTGTTTGTTTCAATTTTTAGAATACAGTTTTCTCTCATCTAAAACCATTTGACTTGGAGAATTTTATTTAATCTCTGATGTAAAATCTAGTAGCTCATAATATATTTAGGTAGAATCTAACGGCTTGGAAACATCTCTCATAGTTTCCAGTGGTTTTGTGGTGTTCTTACTATAAATATATAACCCAACATACAGAGATAAATATATAGAGAAGACTAGAAACTGTTGAACTGAGACTCTATTGATAAGGAAAAATACTATTCCGTGTCACTTTTTTGCTCTCTTTGATGTCTACCTGTCTTTTTCTTTTCTCCTAAAGGGATCTATACTAATAAAGTTTCACAAACAATGAAGCACTTCTTTAGTTTGTAGAGAGAACGCTTAGTATGATTTTAATGAAAAACTCCATTTTCATTGAGATTTTCCTTTGCAGGAGCACTTCATAATGAAGCATTGCTTTCAATATTCCGGGAGATTTCACTCTCGTTATAAAAGAATTTTCATCTTATTGAAAATTTCTTATACATAAGCACTTTTCTATAAATGAAGTATTGCTTCAGTTTTCTGAGACTCTAGTCTAATTTAATATTGGAGCACCGCTCCGTTGATGAAGCATGGCTTCAAGTTTTATGAGATTTTGGTCTCATTCCAAAGATATTATATTCTCATGGAAATTTCCTATATAGGAGCATCACTCTATGTATGAAATATGACTTGAAATTTTAATGAGATTTTACTCTCACTTTGTCATAAGGGAATAATTTTATATACGAGCATCACTCTAATTCTGAAGGATTGCTTAAAATTTAGCGAGTTTTTTAATTTCATTAAAAAAAATTCTTCTATAAAAAGAAATATCTTATACAAGTGCATAGCTCTATTGAATGAAGTGTTATTTTAATTTGCTTCTTAAAACATTGTTTCATATCTTCATGGGATTCTTGTTCAAAATTTTAAGGAGAATCCTATTTTATATTGAGTTCTGCATATGTAACTCAAATTGAAAATAAATTTATTACCTAAATTCTAGGGTGAAATATTATTTTTATTTATTTATTAAGAGAATTCATTCCAAGATTTTTCGAAATTTGAATTCAAATAAAATCTAGAAAATTATATGTAAGGATAAATCATTCAAAATTTATATAATTTGAATTCATATATTTGTTAGAATTCATATGAAGATATATCCTAAAATTTTCTATTGGACAATCCCTTTTAGGTTCTTGGATGTAATTATAATTCAGATCCTACACGGACTGAATTTCTCTTCACTATAAAAAATATGTAAAGTTGATAAGATGAAATGATTTGTATGGAACATTGGAATTCCAGCTGAAACCATGTTTACATGAATAAATTTCATGTTTAAACTTGCACATAATATATAAGTCTAAATATTGATAAACCTTTATGTTCGCCTTCATTTTTGGAACTTTATTAATTGAAATTGAGAGCATAAAACCTTATTTAAGTATAAAAGATATGATTCCGGAATACAAGGTTATATTCGTTAATATTAAATTGTCCTTGTGAATTACAAGCACTTCGTTTAATGTAATGATCAAGGTACACCATCTTGGTATCGGGCCCCGTACCGATGCCACCCTGTCATTGTGTTGATATGCCCAGTATGAGAACCGGTTTAGCATACCAAGTGTCGGTATGCCCTCCATACCATATACTGATCCTGAACTGGTATGGTACGGAACTGGTATGGTACGATACACCCTGTATCGTCCGGTTTGGTATAGCGTACTATGAAAATGATGCCATAGGACTTCAGACCGGTAAATATATTATTTTATTATGATTTTGTAGCCAATCGGGTCTTTCTTTTAAGAGTTTGTTACAAGTTTAGAAACAAGTATCGGTGGCATTGTTGGGAAGATGGAGCTTCCAATTTGAATCATCAAAGACAACGCATATTGCTATTCCATGCCAAGTATGTATATAGAGGCCAACGGGACCGCGGACTGGGTGGCCTTGTATGTGGCCAATCACTCTGAAGGTGCCCTGTGGGTGGACGAAAGGAAGCTCCTAGAGCACTCCGGGATGTTTTGTTTCTTGATCTTTTTGGATGTGTCCGTACTAGAGTTGCATGAAACATCCGTTTCAGCAAAAGAAAAGAAAAAGAAAAAGACAGCGCATATTAGTTAATAGCAAAAAAAAAGAAAAAGAAAAAGTCACCAACAGTTAATAGCTGGGAGGGTTGCTTTGTTGCATCTTATCAATTAGATTCCATGTCATGGATTTTGAACTGCTGTTAAGTGTTTAGGAATTTCCAAACAGCTTTTCTGTCAAGGGCAAATCAAAGGATGAGAGTTAATTTTAATGTAATGGGAGATGGTATGCTCTACAGGACAAATAGAGGGATTGATGCTGCTGTCCTGGATGCTTCTGCTTGTTCTGATCAATGAAAATGATTTGACTTGTTGGAAATGAGAGACATTATTTCTCCACCCATCCTCTAGTTGTATTACATGAGGGAGACTTTCTTCTATAGGAGGATTTAGTCAAACCTGCATCTGACTATTTTATTCACTTTTCCTGGTAGAACTGGAACATACAGTTAATCAGAATACTCCAAATGGTTGATGGAACCAGGAAAATATAGATTTTAACCCCTGAAGTGAAGGATTACTGCAGGGACTGATTGCTTCCAGGGTCTGAAACAGCTTCCATTGATTGCTACTGGGTCCAGAATAGGGGAGCAAGAGAGCTTAATATAATTATAAAAGCACGAACTCTGGCTTTTTTTTTGCATGGAATATTGGGTATGCTGGACTTTCACATATTGATACCAGGAAAGTGGTAGTATTGCTCTGGAAAGATTGGTGTTAATTTATAGAGTTGGTGAAGGGTTATAGGAGCTACAGGAATAGTTCAAAGCCAAATGTGCTGCTGTTGGGAAAAAAAAATTCCATCTTCTTCGAACATTATAATATGAATATAAGTGCAGGATCCATGACTTACAGAAGCTGTTCCGTTGTCAGTAATTAGACAAATGGGTGTGGAAGGGAACCTTACCTTTTTGATCTTATAAACAGGGTAAAAATGTGTCGTTTCAATGAGTGAAAATATGTTGTCAGCAGTTACAGCCCTTTCGTTTTCCACTGTAATAGATCAAAGGAAGATAGATTCAGATGGATGGAAAAAGACAGTGAGCTGCAGGATAAGCTGAATAACCTTGGTATCTATCAGGCAAACTATGAACTAGCGAACTGCCTTGCGATGTCAGACTGCAGAAATATACTGATAAGACAAATGCAACTGAGTTGAAATATTTTAAGAGAAAATGCAATTGAACAACAGAATATCACAGTAAGCTATCTGTTGCACCAACCTTTGATGAATTACATTTCCTTTTTGGTGATAAATCATGCTTCTTAATTTAGTGGCAGTACTTGTCTGAGGCTTTAGATTCAAGGATTCAAGGTTCGCCTTGTGTCAACATTAAAAGGTCTACAAGGTAGGTTTCTCGATGATTATTTAAATAGTCAATTGCAATATGCCACTCTGTATGAGGTGAGGAAGTTGAGACAGGGAACAGAGGTGAGACTTCTCACCTTACAAGTTTTTAGACCTCTTTCGAGTAGCCTATTAAGAAGAATTATCTGCACATACTAGCATGTGCACCTAATTCAGAATGTTATTGAGGCAATGACCAACAACCACTTTAATATAAATATGTGGCAGCAGATACAACAAAATATATTCCTAGGGATGCAAATGGGTCAGTTCCATTTTGAATGATTGTGGGTTTGGTTGGGGTCAAGAATGATCCATACCAAACCTGATCACGTTCGGGTTGAAACCGGATAAGGTTGAGTTTATAGTATGAGCCAAGTGTCTAGCTATTCTTTTATGGATAAAATATAATAATCGATAATTAAATATAAAATTACTAAAAAATTCAAATAAAAGTAAAAGGTGTCGATTTGAATTTGAATTTTCATTCAAAGTCTACTTAGTCCAGTAACCGATCATTCTGAAGTTTACAAATAATGATGCATATATGTGTTTTATGTTATTTATACTGTCCATTTTTTGGCTACTTGATGATAGGCTATCAGTCTCCAAATTATATGATTTTTGATATGTTAGCAAGATAGAGGTAATTGATCAAAGATAGAGAGAAGAAGTACGTATTTATAATATAGATTTTTGGGTCGAGTGGGATCAAGTGTCGGTTGGGCTGGATCGGGCTCTTTTCTGTTGACCCAAATTTGACCTATATGATATATGGGCTGACTTTGATCTTGTTGGGTTTAAAATACAAGACCCAAACCCGATCTAGAATTTAAATCAGGTCCAAATTTTGGACCTGGCCTACCTGTAGGTCTAATTGGGTTAAGACTAGGGGTGCAAATGGATCGGGTCGGATCGGGTCATGAGTGACCCTGACCCAACATAGTTTCTTATTCGGGTCCTAATTTTGGACCCAGACCCGATCCGATAGAAGATTGGGTCGGGTCCATTGCTACAATTTTTGATCCAACGGGCCATTCAAGTCGGGTCGGGTCTATGTATAACCCGGACTCAACCCAAAAAATTTGGGTCCGATTTAGGTTCGATTCCGGTCAACCCATCCATGGCTTCAAAACTTGTGTTTCCACCCTTACGGGCTGCAGCCCGTGGGCCCAAATAATTTTACAGATTCGGGTCGGGTCGTAGGATTGAAAATCCAAAATTATCCAAATTTCAAATGGATCAGGTCGGTTCGGGTCTGAATTTAGTAAATCCAGACCCGATTCGAAAAATGGAACGGATCCAATTTTAGGATCCGATCCGGCCCCACGGGTCCTCCAAAGTGGATCGGGTCGGGTTAAAGCGGGTCGAGTTGGGTCACGGGGCAACCCATCCCATTTGTTGTTTTAGTTGAGACTAGGTGGGGTCACAGGTCAACCCGACCCACATACAAATATATACCGTTAGACACTAAACTTATCTCACAATCAGATCTAAGCATGAGAAGTGCAGCCCTTGTTTTGCCTAGCATTTCTGTCCACCCTCTATTAACATACAGCAAGGCCTCCATCAGCTTCTTCAAGTTCGACTACTTCAGCTACTTGATGTTGTCTTGTGGCTGGAAAACATGTGAATGCTTAGTGCAGACCTCAGCTCTTCTGGAGCACTGAATTGAATGTTTATGTTGTGCGCCAAGAATTGCCGTATCAGGAACCTCTCCTTCTTTTACCACCACTTGGTGCTTAGCATAATTTAGCCTGTTGTTGCTCCATGCCTGAGGCATTGATGATGAACCTATATATTCGAAGCCAAATGTGATGCAAACAAGAGAGGTGTTATGTCGGCATGATCTTCAGCCCTTGGGTTTGATTGAAAGGGCGATGAAGTTATCACCAATGAGCTGAGAGCCTGCAGTGCTTGGCTTGCAGATTTGGCATTGGAGTTGTTATGTAAATTTGATTGGCCCTGGCCTACTATCTTTGCTATTTTTCTTGCTGCTGAGAGAACCAACTAGCATTTTCTGACAAGGTAACCACAAAATGCAGAGGAGTATAACCACTGGGCTGAATTCCAGTTTGCAGCGCTTGGAAATTGTCTGAGTGGTTAAAAGCTTACAAGCTGGGGCCCCAGATTCAGCTCTGCTATTGGATTGTATCTTTGGTTCTTCACTTGGAACACAAGGCTCTCTCTCTCTCTCGCTCTCTCTCTGTCTCGCTCTCTCTGTCTCAAAATGACTCATGCTTAAATCAGCCCCTTAAAGATGATTCATGGGTTAGTATTAGGAATTGAATTAAATACCGATCTTTAACATCCCTTGCACTGAAGCAAACCTTGTAGAAAATTAGTTAATAAATTAAGATGGCAAATGATGGTTTCAGTGATAATTCAAGGTTATTCCATTGTGTAGGGTTATTCCTTCTTTATATTTTTTTTTTCCAATTCTTTAGCACTACTTTCAATTAATGTCCTGATATGGGAATTTTCAAAACAAACCATGAAAGGGCCTCGACCCCATCACAAGTACCTAAAGTACATCTGTCTCATGATTGTTATTCGACCTTTGTTGGAAATGAATGCTGCGTAAGGGTTTCTAATTGATTGATTTAGCTCTCTTCAGTATAAAAGTGAATTAAGAAAATCACAATTAAAATCCACAATTTGGATTAGATTGTTTGCCTAATCTTTACTTGATTTAATTCTATCGGGTCATTCAAAATTGTAAAATTTCAATAAATTCAAGGACATGTTAGATTTTTAATATCCATCTTATGAGATGGTTAATCAATATTATTCTATAATTTGGTTAAATCAAATACTTATAGACCAGGATTATGCCATTTCAAATTGGAGTAGAAGATTTTGGTGGTGCATAGAGCTTCAAACTTAGCTAATTCAACATTGTTCATGGATTTACCAGGTAGAAATGCATCATAAATGGAGATTAATCACTATAGATGGTCATCATCGATCGGACTAAACTTTCCAACTATGATTAAAAGTTAAAATCAATTCTATTTAAATTTCATTTGTGGAAACAAATGGCTCGGAAATAGAAAGTTATGTCTAAAGTAAAACATGATAGAGTGGTTAACATGATGACTTGAGGTCACCATATGCCCAAAGTTTTGTGTTTGAATTGGTTAACCACTCCTAATTTCTTGCTGTCCAAATACAATCTACAGTCATAAAATAAACATTGGAAATGGATTCTTATATAATATAAAATGTTGCACAAGTAAAAAAAGGCCTTCCATATAAACATTAATCAAGGTTTGTGCCAATGGCCATACTTCTTTATTTAGCAACCAGAGATTCTACATTCAGATTCTGGATGGTGCATCTTCAATTTTTCGGGCATAGTAATAAAATATTCTTAGAAAGTGCATAATGGCATAGTAGAACTATTCTAGATGAAAAGTTAAAGTTTTTTTTTTTTTTAAGTTGGCTTTTGTTTTCCAAATCTACTGTCAGGACAAATAGATGGTGAACAAGGTCCTGCAGCTGCCACTAAATAATTAAACTGGATGGGTCCTCATGACAAATGGTTTTTTTTTTTTTTTTTTTGATGATAAGAGAGGCAAAGCCATCTGGCTTTTGTTGAAGTAAGAAAGTTTACAAAGTAAAGATTGGATTACAAGTGGGGAATAGAATACAGACAATTATCTATAAAATAAACAGGCAAGCATGATATTCCACCAAGAATCCATGAGAACAAGATTAAATCATCCTTTAATCATCAACATCAAAACGTAACAGAGTATTTCAGCGCTGAGAGAATCGGTCATCTATCCAAATATGAAAATAGATAGTCCTCCATTATCACACAATGCTTATATCAGCTCGTGCTGCTGGAAAACGAGATCCAGCCACAGAGATGCAAGATTAAAACCTATAAAAATCAGTCCCAGACTGACACAACAACCCAAAACCACTCACAAGACCAAGTCATCACCCACCTCCTCTCCTCCCACTTTTCTAAGAAGTTCGTAGCCCTGACTTAATCCTACAACAATATATTAACTCCAACCACTCCTTGCAAGGGAACCAACAATCATCATCACTGTCAATGATGTGTCCAGTGCTCCTTGTTTGCATTTGATAACTTCTACTACTCAAATCTTTAATAGGACTCGAGCTTCTCTCAACTGACCAAATAGTGCTCTGAGCTGATGGTCAGGGGCTAACTACTCTTTCTCTGTAGCTTCTCTGAAACCAAGGTGAAGTGGGGGAGTTTTAAGGCTGAGTGGCTGATCCCTATCTCTCTCTCTTTCTCCAACTAAGCTCCAATCTGGTCTATTCCTTGAGTTGGCATGGTTATTTCAGCCAGGATGAAACCTCTCTGTTGGTTGGATCATGAATGCTTTAATACTATGAGCATGAACAAGCTGTGGACGTTGATAACGAGCACTGTGTAATATTAAAAGGTTAAAGATCTTTCTGTTTCACGTGAAAAGATCTCATCTGCATTTAAAACAAGAAGGCTGAAACCATCTTGCATTGACTTGCATGGGAGTCAATATAGAGAAGCTTGAGAGGATAGACGAGACGAGTCTTAAGCTGGTGGAGAAAGGAACTTCTCTAGATCGAGGGCTTATATTCTTTACCCTGTGCCTTGGCCCAAATAAAAGAATAAGGAAATGGTGCCAACATAGTGAACCTTGCATTTTTTTTTCTCTTATATTCTTATCTTGCATTGACTTGCATGGGAGTCAATATAGAGAAGCTTGAGAGGATGGATGAGACGAGTGTTGGTGGAGAAAGGATCTTCTATAGATCCAGGGCCTACATCTTACCTTGTGCCCATGACCCAAATAAAAGAACAAGGAAATGGTGCCAACATTGAGAGTAATGGATAGAAACCTCTAGGTTTGACTTTGAAAAGTTGGCATCGAGTCACATCACAGGTAATTGGTTGTTGACTATGTCTCTTATCTTGAGACTTGATGTCCAATGTGTTGTAGTTTTTTAAATGCCAGGATTCTGGTAGCATTTCTTGATGCTTACTCCTTTTATATAACAAAAAAAAGATACTTCTTATTCACATCCATTGTTAAAATTATTAAACAAAATCTTTCTTAACAAAAGACTGAACAAAATAAATTATAATCAACCTTAATCAGGTGATTCTACTAAAAATCAAAATATTTTTATAATATTTATAATTTATTTTCTTTTTAAAATTCAAAATATTCTAGACTTCTATTGATGATGGTTTCTAATATTGTTGGATTTCGATAATAGAAAACAAGATCCACCGAAGCTATATAAAAGTGACTTACGAGATCCTCTAAACCTATATAAAATTGACTTACTTTCGTAATTTTTCAGTTGGAAAAATGACCTTAATCAGGCGAGCTGACTAAAAACTTAGAATAATGCTATAATAATTAAAACTTATTTTATCTAAAGGTTAAAAACTACTAGACTTCTGTAGATGAAAAGGACCTAATATTGTCGGATTTTGGCAATAAAAAAAGGGACCCACTCATGGAGACTACGTACTGTACCAGCCAGCGCAAAATGTTAGTTATAAATTATAATTTTTCAGATCTTCTTACAATTAGATATTAGTTAAATTATTCCACATCTAAGATTTTCTGCAGCTACGTGCATCCGCTCATGCATTATATGCAGTAGCTTCAAAAGATGTTTCTTATTCACATCCGACTGTTAAAATTCTTAAACAAAATATTTCTTAAAAAAAGAGGAAACAAAGTAAATTATAAATATAGAACATTTCAATTTATATAAGTCACCAACTTTTCTATAAATTTTATCTTCTGGTGTTTTTAAAGCTCCACGAAGATTATATTTGTTCTATGAGTACACGTGTATTACTAACATCAGGCAAATTATTGACAGAAGTACGAATTAAAAAGTTCGTAAAATCTTCCCCAAACGTACAATTTCAGTTCCCAATCATGCAACTGTACTGTGTTAGACAGCTCTCATATGTGTGGGCAATTATTTTTTCTTTTCTGTATTTTCCTCCTTCTCTTCTTCTTCTTCTTCAGAGAGCTACTTTGGTAGGAAGAAAGATACTTTTATCAAACAAAATTCATACTAATCTAATAAATAAAAAGTACCTGTTATGTTTACCATGAATCCCATCACATTTCTGTGTTTCAGGAGGGAGTTGAGAACCATACAACCTGTTACTGGGTTACGACTCCCTTTGCAAATTGTGTTAAAGCGTAGTGGTTCCTTTTCTTTTTTTTTTTATTTTTTACAATTGTGAGGAGGTTTTGTTATAGGAGGTGATTCACCTAGTGTTTGAAATGGGGATTAATTCCATGACTTCTTTGAAACTTCTTTGCAAATTGTGTTAAAGCATAGTGGAGACGCAAAGGAAATGATTCCTTTTGCACCACACTCTTTCCTTTGCGTCTTCTTTGTTTTGGTAAACGCTTCTTTCCATCCATTACAAAATTCTCCATTGGTTAGCTTTGCTTCTTGGCAAAGATTATTATAATCAAAGTAGATTATACAAAATAGATTATTGGTAGCATGACAGTAATGTGGCCATATACAAAATAGGGAGGGTCCAGTGTACTTAGAGAGAGTATGCTTTACGTTGATTATTTAATTGACTATTTAGCTTCCACAATCTAGCTAATCAAATAATTTTATGGGGCCAAGATTATTGTTGTGGAAAAAGGGAACTAATATCTTTTACCCACTTATGGCAACCAGTCAAGAGTCAATGTTAAACAACATGTGGTCTTTCTCAGGAAAAAAACAGGTGGGGTATGAAGTTTCTCATTCATGATCAAATGGACAAGTTCAATAGAAGATATTGATCAATTGTATCTTTCATGTAGAAATGGACGTCTTGTATCTTTCATGTAGAAATGGACGTCGTAGTTAACATTAATTTTAGAGTAACTTGGAGGACCATTGTGTGTGTGTGCGCGCGCGCGCGCGCGAGATGCAATTAAATGAAAAAAAGAGCATGGTTGATCTTTTTCTTTCTTTCTTTTTTTTTTGATGGTTATATGATCTATCATAGATGAGAAAATGAATTTTTTTTTCATAATATGCATATGTTTATGTGTATGCATGAGAGAGAGAGAGAGAGAGAGAGAGAGAGAGAGAGAGAGAGAAATTATGGATAGAAATGAGCTATAAGAAGAGCATATACATGCATTTTCTTAAAACTAAAAAAAAACAACAGAGAAAATTAAGGAAGACCATGCGCATGATTGCCTTCTTATGTATACAGATGGTGCATACCACAACAACAGATATAGAGGATTAACTGTTGCAATATCACTTGTTCAAAGATTAACAATTTGTTTTTTTTCTTTAGTTGTTTATTCACTAATTTACAATTTACTCACTGATTATTTTATTATTGATTGTAATATAAATCTCTTCTACCACAATTAAATATTTAGCTGGACTTTTCCTTTATGCTTTGCTTGCTAATCTGACTGTGCAATATCTCTAGTCTTGTTTCCTAGGGATTTGTTAGTGATTGGTTAG
>JAOXJJ010000168.1:108708-135795 GCA_025769935.1 Phoenix roebelenii
ATAACTCGAGTTGTGCAAAAATTGTTCACTATGTCTCATTCCATATGAGATAATTGTCCT
The DNA here is from genome assembly GCA_025769935.1 of Phoenix roebelenii. NCBI lineage: Eukaryota > Viridiplantae > Streptophyta > Magnoliopsida > Arecales > Arecaceae > Phoenix > Phoenix roebelenii. Next base: position 108,769 of record JAOXJJ010000168.1, read on the forward strand.
CCTGACGAACTCTTCCCCCTTCCTATCATCTACTAAATTTTGTAGCAGACTAGAAGCACTCACCATATGCCAGTAAAATAAATCCAAGGTGTATTATACGCAGTTGCTATCAACTGTGATCCATATTTTATCTACATTCATGGGAAAGCTACAACACTACATCATTTGTGGAATTAGTCTTTTCAGCCCTGCACCAAAAGTGTGAATGAATTGCTTACATCAAACAAAAGAATGAGTATTCTAATCAATTCTCATAAAGATCTCATAGCAAAGTATCTTTCATTTATTAATGGTAGCACAGCCGTTTATTGTATACTCCTTTCTTTTAAAATATGTCTCCTGAATCTCATGTGCTAAGCACCAAAAGTGTCGGTAGTTTAATTTCAGGAACCTCTTTCTTTCTCTTTTTTTTTTGATGCTTTGTGAGACAGAACAATTGCTGTTTGCCATCCAGTTACATGTTGCCATGCGAGTGCATATAAACAAAAATTCTTTAAAACTGCGCATGGGCAGGGTCCGTTAAAGATGGAAGAGATACACGGTTTAAAAGTTGCATCCCTTCCAATAGAAACTTGCTAATCTACGGATATACTCACTCTCTCTCTCTCTCTCTCTCTCTCTCTCTTAATGCTTATGTCCAGGATTATGCCTGGATCGTTAGATAAAAATCAAAGATGAAGAGAGATTTTGTAGCTTTTGCTCAATGAAAAAATTGTTGAAGTCATCATGAACTCCAAGGCATAAATTTTTATTTTTATGTATTGGTCTAAGTTAGCTTAGGTTGAGCTTTAGGTTTAACATACAAAATTTACCTTTTAGTGAGTTTTGGTTTTCAGTTAGTTTTTGAGTTGGTTTGGAATAAGGATAAAAGTCCTAATGGAATTTTATCTTTCAGTGAGAGTTTTAGGGGAGAATTTTATCTTAAGAATGAGCGAGGGAATGTGATGTACTTTGAGAGAAGGAGGTGAGCGTCCCTTTTGGTGTGGTGTAAGAAATGAGAGGCAGGGAGAGAGTGACATGAATCATCTTTGGTGAGGCATCAGAAAAAACATTTTTGTATGCTTCAATTTTTAAATAAAATATTTTTTTGCTAATTTTTTTCTTATAGAATCACTTTTCTATTATTTATTTATTTTTTGATGATTGTTCTAGATCCTGGGCTAGTATGGTCGATCTATTTTAGGTAGTATGTCGTTCTATATGGTATTAGACCTATAGGTTTTAAGATTGGTGGTCCATATATTTGTCGTTCCATATGGAATCAGAGTCATAGGGTAGAGATAGGTTGTTCATGTATTTGTAGCTTGGCATGGTTGAAAAGCTTTCAGTAATTTACTGTGTGGTAGTGCAAGCGTGTGGATTTCAAAAGGTTAATCATCAGAGCTGAAGCTACTATCATTTCTAAAATTTGGATCAAAAAATTAAACAGTACCAATTATTCATATTAGAAGGCTTGCATCAAATCTTATTTGATTGAATAAGATTTATGAAAGATTGTGAATGGAACAGATACGATGATGTCACCAGAATCTCCTGATAATGCAGAAATGAGCAAAAGGTGGGAGATCAAAGTTGAAAATGCGATGTATATTCTTAGGATCAATATGGATGAAGAAAAATCATCAGCATATTGAAGATATAAAGGAGCCAAAAATAGCATATAATATTCTTACTTCTCTCGGCTCAAAGCCTAATAATGCTCGACTTCAATTTTTAGAGAATGAGATTAATGCTTTCAAACAAGGTAATCTTACATGCTCTCAATACTTTTTTTGAAAGAAAAGAAATCAAAGGCAGATGAGCTGATTAGTAATTCCATGAACGAACCAAGGATCAGACTAGAGATTGGTGGTTTAGTCGTTTCCAATAATATGCTGAATAGCAACGGATAAACTTGGTATGCTTGATCTAAATTCTTGTTATAATGAAAATAAGCAGCACAGACTGTTAGTTCATGGTTTGAATAAAGAATATAGTGCTTATATACTTGCTATTTCTAGATGGCCTAAATAATCTATATCAGCAGAGTTAGAAAATATATTTGTTATTGAAGAAACACTTAATATTCAGACACATAACTATATTCCCTCAAAAAGAAGAGGCTTTATTTTTTGATAGTAAAAATAAAAATAAAAAGTGGAATAATAAATTTAAAAATTTAGAGAAAAGGCCATTTGGAGAATCTGAGAAGGATAAAAATCCTAGTCAGAGGAATTATTATAAATTTATGGAGAACTATCATAGATGTGAAAAATTCAGCCACAAAATTCAAGATTATAGGGTGAAGTTACAAACAATCTAATGTTGCATTCTCTACATTAGAGCATGGGGGACAAATATATTTTTTTTTGTTGAGCCTCTTTAATTAGTGAGGTGCCTTTATGAGAGGGAGCCAAACTTTTTATTTCAGCTTTTATTTTCTTTTGAATAAATTTATTTTGCTCTCTTAAATTTTTCTTCCACTATTATTTTCTTTTCATAATATTTCTTTGTGTTTAGTGTTTGTTTTAGATTTGGGCTAATACAGTTGATCTACTCTCCGTGTAACATGTTTTCCACCTAGGGGAGAGAATAAAACTGGTAGTTGGGCTCTTACTATTACTATGGTTGATTTTAGTTGTCTTGATAGCCAGCACATATGTATTTCTACTTTTTCTTATATGTCAGATATTAATTTTGCTCATAATTAGATTGTTGATTCTAGGTATTCTAATCATCTTGCTAGCTATAGAATGATATTTGATTCTCTACATAATTACATTGGTTCTGATATTATTGCTACTACCGATGATTTACTTTATCTTATCAAAAGTATTGATGATTTATCTCTCACATCATCTATCGGTTCTTTTGTTTCTATAAATAATGTTTAATATATGCCTGGCATGAAGAAAAAATGATTTATGTTGTACAAATTACGGACAAAAGGTATTCTATTTTATTTGGATATGATGCTGTGGAGATTTATGCTAATGTTAAATATTCTGGAAAGCTTATTACTCAAGGTAGGAAAGTGAACAAGCTTTATGTTATGTCTTCTGGTAATTCTTATGTTGATCGGACTCTTAAGCATAATACCATTGATTTATGGGATGCTAGATTGGCTTATGTGAATTATGATAGACTTCAAAATATGCGGAGTAGGAGACTGGTTAATGGACTTTCTAAGATGAAGGTTAATACTGGCAAGATTTGCATTGGATGCCACTATGGAACAATGCATAAGCTACCTTTAAAGAAATCTAAACAAGATCTTCTCAGCCACTATACTTGATACATTTAGATCTCATAGGAAGGATTAGTACTCTATCTTTCACTGGTTTGAGATATTCAATTATCTTGATGATTTCTCTAGTTACACTTAGGTTTATTTTGTTTGAAAATGTTAGGAGTGCATGAGAAATTTTATCAATTAAAAAATTTGGTTGAAATATATTTAAATTAAAAATTGGCTACTTAAGAGCTCATGGTGGTAGTGAATATATTTCAAAAGAATTCTCTAACTATATGATTAGTTATGGCATAACTAGATTGTTAAGTTACCGAGTTACTTCTTAATAGAATGGTGTGGTAGAGAGGAAGAACATGCATCTATTTGAGACTATCTGCAGTATGATTCATGCAAAAAATGTAAAGCATGAATTCTAGGCAGAGAGCATGCAAACAATAGTATGTTCTTAATAGGATGCCTTTAAGAAGTATTGGTTATATGACTCTATATGAAAAATTGTTTGAAAAGTGCTTTGATATTTCTTATCTTCGTTTGTTTGGATGTGTTTGCTTTATGCATGATTATGACGCTTTCTCTAATAAGTTAGATAAAAAATCTGTCAGATGCATTTTTTTGGGCTATGATGAGGCTAGAAAAGGTTGGAGATGTATTAATCCTGAGACAATAAAGATTTATATCTCCAGATATATTGTTTTTGATGAGAGCTCTTTTTATACTCTTCTGATGGATTCTATCTCTTAGTTGGTGAGTTTAGATTAGTTTCTGATGAGAATCAGGTATTTCAGAAGGATGTTGTCCCCACAAAAATTGGTGAACTTTTTTCCTCTTCTCTAGCTTCTTCTTCAGCTCAACAACTAAAGTCTCCTTTATCTTTTGCCTACTTCTCGTGCTCATAAAAGTTTATGAAAAACTAGTATATATGCCTCAAATTCTAAGAAAAAAAAAACATCATTAAAGAAAAAGGAACACATCATTGAAGAAAAAGGAATACATCATTATAGAAGAAGAAGACATGAAGTTATTTGAAGATGAACCTAAAGCTTTCGAGGGTCCATCACAGGTGCAGAGAAGCAAGAGAAACTAGTTGACAAGTATGGAGATTGAGATTATTTTTTTATTGCTTGTTGTTATGCTTCTACTATTATTGATCAGCTAGAACCCACTTCATATAATAAGGCCAAGGGCATTGGTGTTTGGGAGGATGCCATGAAAGAAGAGATTTCAGCTCTTAAAAAAAATAAAGGATGGGATTTGATTCCTTTACCTAGTGGAGTCTACTCTATTTTTTGTAAGTAGATTTATAAGGTAAGAAAAAAATGAAAAAGTTTTCCACAAATGACCAGTTGGTGGATACCTTCATCGAAGATTGACTATCGAGCAATTTGAAGATTTTCGCAGCAAACTTGGCGTTGCGAGGCATGAAGTTCGTAATGGGTAGAAATGTTGGAATCATCATGAACCACTACCAGAAAACATACATATAGTGACGGAGATTTCCGTCACTATACCGTATTTTTGGTTACTAATATGGAATTTGTGATCGGCGCTTCCGCCACTGAATTGGTTACAAAAACACGTATCACTAAATTCTCAGTGATGGCGGCAATTTCCATCACTAAACGCAGTGACAGAACCGCCATCACTAAGCCATTATAAATTCAAAAATTAAATATTTAAAAAATTACGTATTTTCGTCACTAACCAGTCACTGAGTTAGTGACGAAGGTAACTTGGTCACTGATGTTGTTACAAAATTCGGTCACAAGTTTGGTCACTGATCTATCACAACCTTCAATGATAGATTTAGTCGTCATAGACATGGTCACAAATTTGTTACTAAATTTGTTATTAATTCCATCACTAACGTAGTGACAAGGTTACCGTTACTAATTTGTCATAACTTACTGAGCAAAATCAATTTTCAGTAACCAAAATTCTGTCACTACATTTATGGCTGCTCGTCACAATACTTGGTAAACACTTTAGTAACCAAATTTGGTCATTAATCACATTCCAATAATCTGGTATATTGGGTACATTGATTGATTTAAAATAATAATAATAATAATAATAATATCTTTAATAGCAAAGGCATTCAACATTACTTAAAAGTTATTTAATATGTCATTCAAAATGGGCATCAACTTATCCTAAATCCATTAAAATCAAAGTCCAAAAGTATGGCATAGAGATCAATAGAGATTTCATTCCTCCTAGGAATGCAAAAATCTATCATTTAAGGCAAAATCAATTATAATGAAGCATGATCTGGAGAATCAGAATCATTATTACTCCCATGATCTGCATGCCTTGGTCCAAAGCCAATCTCTTCTCTCATCTTTTGAAGAACCTCCTCCTGCCATTTTTTTCTTTTCGTGCTCAAGAATACCTAGAAGGTCTTCACGTGTGTACAACTCTGGAGCTTGACTTGTAGAGATGGAAGAGGATGATGGTTGCCCAATAATTCTAGTGAGATCCTTCAGAGGACTAAAGCTATAGACATGGCCATAAGTTGGGACACCAGTTTCCTCAAACTACAAGTCATAATCATGTGGTGGAGCATCTAAGGTGGAGGCATCACCATATTTTTTGAAGTATTCAGCTGAATACTTTGTCTGCCAGTTGATTTGAAAGAAGAGAAAAATATTATGGTAGTTCAAACAAGAGATAAATATGAGCAAGCTCAATAATATTTATGAATCATAAAAAAAATATACTTACTATGACAGCTTCGCTTCTCTTATCCACATATCCTCCCATGCCTTGCTTTGTCTTATGTGTCCGATTAAAAAATTCAACTATTGTGGGCTCCTTATCGAACTTTATTTTCTACAAAAGAGAAAAGAAAAATTTTATTAACATATAATGGGCTGATTTGAGATGATTGTACAATAATATGAAAATTATTATAGAAATCTAATTGAATAAAGATGTGTACCTATCGTTCGTCATGATTGACAAATACGATTGATCCTCCACAGTGTTTAGAGATGTTACCATTCTTCATGCTACCATTCTGGTGTTTCTTCTGTTTCTACACTTAATTTTACAAAATTTGGCAATATGAGTTACTAGCACATTTACAACCCGTTATAACTGTAACATAGAAAGGATAACATTCTTTAAAGAAAGAGCAGACTAGCACTCTAGAAGAAATTAACAGATTGTTTGAACCTTACAATATTGATGATATTTGAAGAATCTTTAGCAGATTGTAAGTGCAACAGAAGAATCTTACAATATTAATGATATTTTAACCTTAACAAATGAGAGGATTCATTAACAAAATGTGAAGTCATTAAATGGGCACGTAGACGCCGGCGCCCCCGACGAGCGCCACCTTAATGAGCGTCGCCGCCAAGCCGGCGCTGGGGATATTCGGAACTTGGCGTTCTTAAAATTCATCTCTCTTCCTCCACTCCACCTCAAGCCCCCAAAAAATTCAGAGAAAAAGAGAAGATGCAGACCAAGAAGTCGAGGGTTTGCGGTGAAATAAAGATTGAATTCTTTTCGAGAGAGATAATTTGGGAGGTGGAGGAGGAGAAGCGGCGGCGATGGGGTCGGTGAACTGTTTGGGTTTTAGGAAGGCGACGATGTCCGCCTTGTCCTTGGTTTGGGGTTTTAGTAGGAGTAAGCTGGGTTTCATTAAAACTGGGTAAAAAGAGATATGGATGGACGGCTTGGATTTGTTGGGTTTGGGGAGCTTGATCAAATGGCTATGAATTGGGGTGCAATGATGTTGAGTATGGATTTTACACTTTATATGTTACACTTGTTATGAATTGAAACATCCCTAATAATCATACACAAAATTTGCTGCATCTGTTGTATGTCAACACTATAATAAAATAATACTAGTACGAAGCCCAATGCTGATATTTAAAACTTTGATTAGATGTATCGCCTAAATTATAAGTTACTGATAATTAATAAATTTTAAATTTTAACTAACATGATCAACACATACCTTATTGAAATGTTTACATGGAGATCAAAGTATTTAAATCATGCTACTTAGCTTGTATCTTGCTCAAACCGAAAAAAAACATAGCAAGTTCAATTTATGTTGGCAAAAAAATAGCCGAGAGTACTAATTCAAAACTAATAACTCTTGCGAGCGACTCATTGGATTTAGGACCAAAACCTTTGGCTTTGATATTCTGTATCCAAGTTGGGTAATTTGGATCAAGATAAACCTAAACCAGACCAGATCCATTTGTAGCTTGTAGTGCCTATGGCTCATCATTATAAGATTGTTTACCATTTGTAAAGTTTGCTCCGCTATGAAAACAAAGCACTAAACACTTGGCAGCAGTCAAGTGTCAAATAAGTAGTATCGTGGCCATAAAATGAAAGCAACCAAGAAACTTTTGAATGGCAAGCACTAATCTTCCAGGTCTTAATGCATCCTTGAAGCACAATGATTGATCTAACTTTCTGATTAAACCTGTAAATACACCTGATGTCCTTGAATATTTTTGAACTAACTATCCATATCCAATCGGATGAAGAAAACAATATCCGAATCCAACCCAAATCAAATACGGAAACGGATACGGTTGGATAAAATCCAACCCTTTTTCAACCTTAGGTGGAGCATTCCAAACAGTTTACTATCAGTAATCACTAGGAGTGCAAATAGGTCATCGTTTGTGGCCGGCATCATGGGATTTGGGAATGAGAAGAAGGGATTTGGGTTTTCTGGAAAGCGATTGGGATTTGGGCTATCAAAAGGATTTGGGCAGGGCGGTGGGCACACTTAGTTTCATTTTAGATTTTCCTCTTTTTACCTTTTTTTTATTTATAATTACTCAAAATAATATTTTTAATATTTTTGTAATTAAAAATTAAATTTGGTTATGAAATTTCTGTCAATAACCCGTCACTGCCAAAAATAATTTTTTAAAAATTTATAAACACTTGGGTTACGATTTTTGTGACGGTTGAATTTGTCACTGTTTGATTGCAATTTCGGTTATCAGTTTTGTGATAGATACCCTATCACTACAGTGGTCATTAAGTTTTGGCGCCCACTCTATCCACGTATTCTGTAACCGGTCTGTCATTAATTTATCACTAAATTCACATCACGGTGATCAATTTTTTTTTTGGTCACTAATCCATTACAAATAGTGACTAATAACGGCCATTACTAGTTTTCCGTCACTATAAGCTTGTTTTCTAGTTCTGAACTCTAAGGTATAAAATTTTTGTTTCTAGCGATCCAGGTTAGCTTAGGTTGAGCCTTGGGTAATATGCAAAGTTTGTCTTGGTTTTATATTACTTTCTAAATTGGTTCTTAATAAAATTTTGTCTTTTAGTGGGAGTTTTAGGGGGAGGCAAAATATGTGCAATGGCTTTAAAAAGGAAGACGCGAGAGTGTGATGTCCTTTGAGAGGATGTGGTGTGGGTAAAAGAGAGTGGAAGAGAGTGAGAGATAATCCAGTGTAGTAAGGCATTAGATTGAGCCTTCTTGTGTAGCTCAATTTTTTTAATAAAATATTTTTTATCTCTTCTTAATTTTTTCTTCCAGCATCTTTTTTTTGTTATTTATTTTTTGGTGTTTATTCTGAATCTTGTCCGGCACAGTCTATCTACTTTAGGTAGTGTGCCATTCTACAAAAATGGGTATAGGATCAACATGTTAACCAGTAAAAAGTATTGGAATTGGTTGAATATATTTTTGCTGAAATAATTATTTTGTTTTTGTTTTTGATAGGACCAGCATTCGAACATGCCGCACAATATATATTTTAAGTCTTTGATGTAAAAGTACTTGTATTTACCTTAGTTGTTATTGCTCTTGAACACTCAACTAATTAAAGTTTTCTCCTATAATTATAAATCACAAATTTTGAACTAAAAGCTGAAAGTATGAAGAAGAGAGGCATGTTGCTTGGATCACAAAGAGAAAATTAATGACCTTATTAGGCATTCTTACATATTGATACTTCCCACAGCTATGATCACACCTGCTATATACACAAATACAACTCCATACGTGCACCATTATACGCAGCATATGCCTACTTACACCTCAACCCTGTAACTGAGAAAATTTATGGAGCTTTAAGCTTGACATATAAGGAAGAAAAGCAAAAGACAAACTACCCATTGATCCACCCTCCCCACCATTCTACACGAATCCACCACCATGGCTGGCACTAAATTCCACGCATCTCCAACATTAACAATGCACGAGCCTGCAGAATAAAGCCAAGAAAAATAGTCATAAAAAACCTATAGATATCCAAACGCTGGCATATAGTTTTTTTTTTTACAAAAAATTTAAAAACTCCAATTCTCAAAGTAAATGATCCTCTCTATTAAAATATATTTAAAAGAGAAGAAAATAAGATCTGCACTTCCTCAAACCATGGCTGACCAAAGCAAACAAAACCTTCGTAGTTTCCTTGGGAAAAAACATAACCCAGCAGCAACGCACACGACAAAAACACACCACAGAATCCAATATATGCTGTAGTTTTACCGCCAAACTTTGAAGAACCAAGAGATCAAGAAAAATAGCTCTCTCACTCGTTTGAATACAAATTCGAATTACTTAATGATCAATATTCTTTTTAAATCTCTACTTAGAATTTATGGCCACGTAGTAATAAAAGAGATATAGAAGAAATATATGTATATGGATATTTCGATAGAGGAGAAGAAGAGGAGAGTATTAGTGTATACTAGTAGCTGCGGCGAAGCTTCTCCAAGAACCGGCGCTGCTCCGACTGCTGCCGCTGGAGCCGGAGATTCTCGTGGTGCTTGTTGATAAAGGTCTCTACGCGCCGGAACAGCTCGTCCTGACTAACCACAAGCACATCCCTCCTCCTCCACCCCTCCTCCACTATGGCCTTCGCCTTCTCCTTGAACGTCTCCGACTTCCTCATCTCCCTCCTCCCCACCGTTTTCTCTCCTACAACCTCGACTTCCTTGCACCTCTCCCACGTTTGGCTCTTCTTCAACACCGGCTTTGCGGGTAGCCCGCCGCCCTCCATGATTCCCCTCCATGTTTCATCCATTGAATCGTTTTCATCATCGGCGCTCGACGCCGCCTCCTCGTCCACGATCTGGGGTGGGATGACAGGTTCCGCCGGCGGCGACAGCGAGGACTTGAATTCTGGCGAAGTGGTGGTGATGGGGGAGGAAGGGACGTCGTACCAGGTCTCCAGCGAGTCAGGAGGAGGCGCGACAGGGTTGTTGTCGTGGTTTTGAGGTTGGTTGCCATGGGGCCTGGCATTGGAGAGCTTCCATATGGCGACGATGATGAGCTGGACGGTGATCAAGAGGCTTCTTTGGGAGGAGCGGAAAAGGTCGAGGGAGGGGACAACGGCGAAACTGGCGAAGACAACCGCGAAGCCGAAGCCGATCAGGAGGAAGGCGGTTTTGGCCGACCAGATGGCCATCGCCAGCACACTCTTCTTCTCCTTCATATTCGACAGCATATCAGCCATAGAAAGTGAGATGAAACTTTGCCTAAAAACAAGCGCTGAGGGAAAGAGAGGGGAAGAAGTGGATGGGAATCTGGATGGAAGGGGAGAGAATAAGGCAGGTAGAGAGAGAGGGGGGAAATAATCGAAGAAAGATGGAAGAGGAGAGAAAGAGGATATGATTGGAGGGTTTTCAGGTCATTGTCGCGGATCCAGAAGCTTTTATATATTTTTTTTTTGCTGGTTGGGATCCAGCAGCAGTGGAAGATGGAAGAGGAGCGAGCAGTGCGCGCGCGCGCGCGTGTGTGTGTGTGTGTGAGAGAGAGAGAGAGAGAGAGAGAGAGGATGTCGGTTCATATGTCGGGGCCCAGGGAGCGGGCTTATCGTATGGCTGATGGAAATGGGTCGCGGAGGTGAGGAGAGACTTAAATCCATTTGACACGGTTCTGGCGTCCGCAATCAAGGTTAAGGTTTGGGAGGTCGTAGGAGGGTGGGTTGCCGGACGACCGTACAACTGGCAGTTCCTGCTTGCTAGATCGCGTCGGATCGGGGTTGTATCTTCGCGCGCGTAAGGAGGAGTCCTTCCCCGGCGCGAATCCACGGTTGGATCACCTGTCGCATTCGGAGCGCCTTAAGATCTATGCGGCCGATGATCCAATGGGGGATTCATATGAGGTAAGGTGAATCGTTTCCTACGAAAGATACGACCTTACTTGATCCCAGCTGCGGTACCACACACGTGTCGGTTGCATACTGCAATCTTGATGAGTGAATTAAGAGAAAAAGCTTTTGGAGGAATGGATGTGAGACATGAATAGAAAGAACCTATTGTATTTTTATTTAAAGTGAAATCAACTATACATTCATATCCTTATTTTTTAAAAAAAGTATGAATAGTAACTGCTAGGACCGCGAGACAGTCATGGAGAAGAATCATTATAAAAGTCTGTTGACTTGTTCAAAATACTTTAATATTAAGCAAGGGCAACCATCAAGGAGTTAATTAATTAAAAAATATGCATTATCTTTGACATTAGATTTTGAATCTAATCAATATTGATGTACCAAGTACATTAACTGTTGCTATGGTGATTAAGAAAAATCACTCAAAAGATTTGTTTAGGTATCTTGCATCAATCACTTTGCTCCATTAAATAACAAACTTCATAAAATGAATCTTAAAAGAGTAGTGGGAATACCACATTAGTGTTGAGATTCATTGCTAAGTTGTAATCCTATTATGATTTTTGTATAGTTGGTCATTAGTTTTAATGATTTTAGGATTCTATTCCTAGTTTTCTTCTACTAGAATACTTATCTTTTAGTAGCAATAAGTCTTATCCTTATTCTCTACTAGCGATAAGTCTTATCTTTTAGTGGGTATTGAATTTGGGTAGGAATCAAACATCCTACTCTATTTAAAGGAACCTTTGGTGTCTTCTTTGGTGGGGCTTGAGAAAAGGAGAGTGGCTTGAGAAAAGAAAAGTAGCGTAAGAAACAAAGAGAAAAAAGAGAGTGAGAGTTGTTCTTCTTGGTGAGAAGTAGGAGAGAGCTTTTTTGGGTGGCACATTCTTATTAATAAAGTATTTTTTCTCTGTCCTAATTCTTTTTCTTCTACCATCTCTTTTTTATATTTGTTAGGTATTTGTTCTAGATCTTGGGTCAGCATGGTCGATCTACTCCACGTAGCGTGTCGTTTTATATGATATTAAAGTGAGGTTGGAGAGTGGTCAAACGATTTGTAGCTTCAATTAGATTTATTCAGACCACAGTTTTTGGAGTGGCGACTTGATTGTTGGTGGTTCACGTGTTCGTAGCTCAGCATAGTTAAAGAGTTTTCAGTAATTCGTTGTGTAGTAGTGCAAGCATGTAGACTCTTTTTTTAGTGATTCAAGAGGTGAATTATCATGATTGATGCTACTATCTTCTTTCTCAATGAGTTCAATATGCCTGACCTTACCAATATCAATATGGCTACTTTTGCTACTACCACTTCTCTCCATGAGTTGAACAATACTTTTTATTGTCAAGTCTTATTTGAAAATACAAGATTTATGAAATATCTTGGATGAATCAAAGTCGATGCCAACAGATACTCTCAATGATGAGATTGCGAGAAAAAAATGGAATATGAATAAAAAAAAGTGATGTGGATTTTCAAGTTTCAATTGATAGAAAAAATCATCTCCATATCTAGGATATATAAGAGCCAAAAAAAACGTGGGATGTTCTTGCGGCTATCCACTCAAATTCCAGCAAGATGAGATATCTCAAACAAAGATTACCTAAAGAGTGAATTTTAGTTTCAGGCTTTTCTAAAAATTTGAAAGAAGAGCAAAATTGGTTCAAAGATAAAGATTTGAACTAGGGGGAGCTTGATCAATTAAAAATTGATTCAAGTTTGGAAGACTCATAGCATAGAAAAATTGATCAGATCGATTGAGGGTCAATCTAGTCTAGAAAAAAATCTAGAATTAGAGGAGTTTGATCACATGGATGTTGTATCAAGTTCAGAAGAGATCATGATTGAAGTTGCTCAAAAAGAGTCAAAGGATGATTCAGTTGATCTGTCCGTAAAGATCCATACTGAGAAATCAAATAATGCAAAAGTGTCTGGTGTCGAAGCTATCCAAGATATAGATATTTTTTATGGAGACTTAGTCATCTATGAGGTTGAAAAACTGATTAATTTTGAAATAGTTTCAGTGATCAAGCAAGAAGAAGACATGCTTGCTGGAGATGATTCATGTTATGCATTAGAACTCAACAAGATTTTTAGTGTACCAATTAATTTTGAAGCTACTCCAAAGTTTGAGCTATTAGAAGACTCTGTGTAAATGCCAATTGTATGCAGATACTTGAAGCTGCTCAAGTGGATGTATGTGAATATAATCAAGGTTTAATACTAATTTTACAAGTGTGCAAGTAACAGCCAGTGTTTTGATAGGTAGCGATTGTAACTGACCACCTGATACTTATTTAGATAAGCTAGATGTCTAGAGTCTCGACATTGTGATTGTAGAGTCAATGCTAAGAAAAAGTGTTTCAGAACATCGTCGATTTCAACATATACAACGAAAAGAACAAGCTAGCAAAGGAGCTACTATTCGAGCCAATGAAGAAGTTCGACTATTCAATTATCGGTTCAACAAGTTATTACATATTATTACTGCAAGAATATTAGCAATAGCTACTCTGGCGTTTCACGACATCGATAAGTTCAATGTTGTTGGCATGGACTTTGTAATAAGAAAGAGTGTTGAGATTCATTGCTGTCTAATTCTATTAGGATTCTTGTTTAGTTGGTTATTAGTTTTAATAACTTTAGAATTTGATTCTATATTTTATTCTACTAGAATACTTATTTTTTAATAGTAGTAATAAGTCTTATCTTTTAGTGGGTGTTGAATTTGAGTAGGAATCAAATATCCCACTCTATTTAAAGGGACCTTTGGTGTCTTTTTTGGTGTGGCTTGAGAAAAGGAGTGGCATAAGAAAAGAGAGAAAGGAGAGAGTGAGAGTTGTTTTCTTGTTGAGGAGTGAAGAGGTTAATAAAATATTTTTTCTCTTTCTTAATTATTTGTCTTCCAGTATCTCTTTTCTGTTATTTGTTTGATGTTTGTTCCAGATCTTGGGCTGGCACAGTCGATCTACTTCACGTAGCATGCCGTTCAACAATCAACTCATTGATATTGTTCAATTAGTTGATCATTTATTATTACTACTACTACTACTATTACTACTATTACTTTAGGTTTGAAATTCTAGATCATCAGCTTTTAGCCCAATTTCTAAGATCATTGGGAATTGAACACTTCCTCCTTTGTTCAACTACTATTTTATGTTTAGGCTTGGCGTTGTCAATGTCTTATGTTAATTTAGTCCTTATTCTACATATAATAATGTATATTAATTTCTATACTTGATTATATCTTATATGAATGCACTTAGCTCCAATATTAAACATAAAATGGCCATAGAAACAATAACCAAGGATAAAATTTCCTTCAATTCATAAAAAAATAGACTGGCGGTCAACCCAAGAGACAAATCCAATTCCCTCCTTTTTTTTGAACAAATACAATGATTTTATCTTACTTATGAAATCAAGGGATGTATTTTAGTTAATTGACATTTGACAATCAACGATCATTCTCCTTACAAATAGAAGTGTCAATAAAGGTATTCGGAATTTGCAAGATTATTTGGTTAAATGTCATGTTTTGTTCTAATATTTCTTTGACTAAAGAATAGGTTATTTACTACGGTCGAATGATAAATACCAATCTTAGGTGAAGTCATTCTAAAAGTGACCAAGCTGATTTAGCACATCTTTACTTGCCTAAATTTGATGCTTAACATGTATAGTCAATGACCATAACACTTTGTCTAGCAGCCGGAGATTTTAGGTTCAACTCTTGGATGGTGCATCTCTAAATATTTGAATTCGGGAAATGTAATGCAATGGATCTCCCACTCTTTCCCTCAACAAGAGAAACAAGACCTTGTAATTAGTATGAGAGATACGACTTTCTTGAGCTCTAGCTGTGAAGACAAGCATCATTAAGTATTTCCATAGGGTTACACATTTAAGAGTTTAACAAGTTTATCTTTACGAGAATTCACTAATTTCCTTATGTGCAATGCATCAAACATATGCTTTTCACAGTATGTAGATTCAAATATAATGGTTACATTAAAAACTATATAGGGATTTTATGTGTAGCAAACTATTGTTTATTTTCCCCCATTTTTTTCCTTCATGTGTAAATCTCACCTATAATATGCATAAATTATATAAAAATTTGACATCATGAAGGGCAAATAGGTTGCATGCATTGCAATGCATGGTGGAGTCATCCCACACCACTGATATGAGCACTTCAAACAAATACAGCCTGCGACAAGGGTGTACAAAAGTTTGTCTAATTCATGCATAATTTAGAGCATGATCTAGCTGTTAAAACATTCTAGCCAAGTTAGGGAATGCCCACTTATGCGTGGTCATAATCACAAACAGCATATGTAAAATTTCTATAGAACCACTTTACATGCGTAACTAAAGGATGCATTCTACTTTTTATATGGGTCCCTATACTTGTTTGATAGTGTTTGCGCATCATGACCTCAGGTCCTAATAGGTGAGATTATCTTAGGAAAATTTGAATAGCTGACCGAGTAGGGGTTGCAAACAGCATAGATATTGCTGTGAAACATTTGCCGGTGAGCTTTTCACGTCCTACTAGAGATCACGAATCTGCATCTCTACCCACTTCAATCAAAGTGCTCTTGTAAATAAAATAAATATTGGCATATGTAGTATTACGTCTCTCCTTTGTCTTCTAGTACATGCACGTATGACACTCCAAGCAGCCCTAGCCTAAACACCGGTTGGCGTTTTCCTCTTCGCATGAGGTGACATGTTCATTCACATCCGGCATCAAGACCCCACGACTCAATGCTATAAAAATTAATAAACATGATATAATTTGCCAAACTTGTACATAGCCTTCTTTTTTCCTTTCATATGAATTATGAAACATCCATGACAAGAAGAAATGATTCCTCTCATTATTGTATTGTATTGCATTGCTTTTGGTTTCCCTTTCTATAACTCCCGTGCATGCCGAGACGGCGGAAACCATAGTGGCCACTGGCGGTGGGGGCTCCAACACCTCCAACTACTACAAAGTTAATGGAGACCCTTGGCCTTGTACCACCACTCCAACAAAGTGGTGGGCCGGCTGTTCTAGTCTTTCCTTTCCTTCTTCCCTTTCTTTTTATGCAGATTCTTTGGCAAAAGATATAGAAATTTTGTGATGGGTCCTATAGAAGGATCATAGCCACTTTGGTTCAGCCACACATGCATTCACGGGCTCGCTGGCCGGTGCCTTTGGTTCCAAGGATGGTGCATAGATGGACGACAAGGTTAGGTTGCACGCTAAGCACCACAATTGGTCTGACTGCAATCATAATATGTTGACCTCGTCCAACAAAACTTTGTGGAGTGCAACTGTTTTATACTCATTGCTCGCTATCTTCCTTTAGCTTTTAGACTAGCGCCAAGATAATGGAATGAGCAGATTCCATCCATGGCTGTGTTACCATAATCAACAACTGAAAGGGATGCATGCATTCATTCCACTTCTTGGTGGACATTGGTGAAATGGTGGGGCCGCAAAAGTGAAAATGAATGATATCTAGAATGTAAGGTTTTAGGTCTCTTGAGGATGGAGTTGTTTCAGTTCTTTTTAATGAAAAAAGATGCACCGCCATCCTGCTCCATCCCAAAATCTGGGATGGAGGTTTTCCAAGGTGCACTGATTGGGTTATTAGGATCGTGGCAAGATGGTACTATCCTGACACTTGGGACGACTTCTCCTCTCGACATCCTATAGAACATAGTTCAAAAAAATTATTAGACTTGATATGGACCATTTTAGCTAATATGGGCAGGGTTGTACATGGTCTAGAAATGAGGTCAATTATATTGGGAAGCCGAATTGCATGCCAAATTTTTGAAGATCGTAATTTAGAATATCTGATTGAGATGATTTATTTTAAATTGAATAACTTTTTGCGCTCTACGACATCATGGCACATTGAACGAGCTGGGCCAAATTCCAACATTTGGGTCCCAAAATGGACTTGTCAAATCAATTTATTTTTGAAAAGACTTTGATCGATGTATCTCTCAATTTGGGAGGAATTAGGCAGAGTAAGTAAGACGAAGTTGATGTAGATGTCCACATGCTCAATTTAGTTTTTTTTTGTCATTCTCAAAAAGTAGAATTTTTATTTGCATTGTGTTGAATGAGGATGGAAGCAAAAAGTTTGCACCTTACTGTTTGGATGATGTTTTACTCTCAATTTATTGGAGGTGTCTAAGGTATTTGACGTAGAAAACTCTAATTGGTGGTCCTCCCACTTTTATTCCTATAAGAGAAAGCGTATCTTATAGTTTGGGAATCCATTTAATTAACCCACTCAAAGAACCAATTGGAAAGCAAATCTCATTTAGTTTCCACTAAGAATAAATTTTGCGAATAACATATTCAAAGGAAGCCTTAATGCAACATTCTTAGATGCATTAAAAAAAAGGGAAACAACTTCTGGTTTATTATTTCTCCCTCAAGTGATTCTCAGCCATTGAGGGTGGCAGCTTAACCTAGTGCTAATGTTTTGATGGTTGTGCTAGATATCTAGGTTCAAATCTTGTAGTTGTTACGATCAGAGAGATTTTGACGTATCAGAAAAAGATTTTTTTAAAGCAAAATATTACAAAGAGCTTCCTAGTGCTTCCCAACTTTTGTTCATATAATTTATGTATGATGATTGGTGGGTCGATGCATATCCGCCCGTTATCCATGTGAGCTCCATGTACGCACCAGTTCTAAACTATTATGGTGGATTGGTGCTGTGAGCAAGAAGTGAGATAGTGTTAAGAAACAACACTTAAAAGTATTTAACATAAAGGCCAAAGTTTTCCCAAATATATATATGGTTCCCAATGATATTTCATATTTTTTCTTTATTTTTGCACTTTTTAACTATCAAACTACATTGCAACATTAACCCCTCCTCCTAAAATTCTTCATTTAAAACATATATTTAGAAAAATATAGTAGTACCAACTTTTTTCCTAAAAAATGATATGGGAATTAGTCAGATGAAAAGTATTCCTGAAAGACTGATCCTAGCAAACAGATGCATCCAAAAAATACAAAAATCATTACAACTGGACCGCCTGTCACAATTTACGATCATTAGAAGGTTAATTGTACGGGGTTTAATGATATGATATTGAATTATTCCTGTGGGGTTATCTCTCGTTCGGAAACCAACAAGAAAGCGATTGATGGATTGGGTAGGATGGCCACAGTGTGGCAGAAACTCCTAGGTTTTAGCCTATTAATTGCATAGGCTTCGTGTAGGACGGTCGCTTGTGATGATAGCAATCACTTCACAATCATATTTCGATTGGAGGATGTGTCGTCTAGTGCGGGCCCCAAGACATTCAGAGCAGGTGTTGAATGCAAGTTGGGGAGAAAGTGAGCTGGCGGCTGCGCAGCTTTCATTTGTCCGCCAGCTCAACAGTAGACCTGATTCAACTAAACATTGTGGCTAAGATATATCATAGCCCTTATAGAGTAGCATAGGTGAAAGGAATCAGAGTTTCAGCATCGGAGATTGTCAATAATCTAAATATAATTAATTTATTTTCTTGGTGATGAGTAACAGCTGCTGTTAAGTATACCAAGATCTCGTATAAAATGTTTGTGCATAATCATGTGATTTGTTATATGGAGCTCACACTAAATATCAATATCGCGCTTGCCTATGTTAAGGTTGTTTGGTTAATTTCTTTTACATGTATTCGAATTTAAATTTGATAAGTTGGTTATTATGATTTTTTCTTTTATGAGTAAAACTAGCTTCTTAGTTGTCTTTGATGAGTATAGTCCTTCCAAATAGATTAAAATCGAAAATAATCGTGCCACATTATCTTATTAGAAATTAAACCTATTCATGGTAGTCTTTTTTTTAATCAAAAAGTGTGTTTTGATTTTTAAAATTAGTTGTATAGTGAAGGGAATGTTTATATCTCTTGTTTTAAAAAATTTTGGAGATTGTCTTTTATTTTGTATAAATGTCAATGGTTAAAGGAAGTGTTGGGGAGGTATATTTTGTTCTAAATTTGTGGTGAGAGGTGTGCGTCTATAGTGAAGGGACATGACCCTTGGGTGAAAGGATGCTTTATAAGGGTGCTAAAGAGATGTTTGAAAACATTCTTTTCAAATCTATGAATATGTAATTATCAGCACCGTGTCTTATGTATGATTGAATAAGAAGACTTAAGAGTAGAAACTTTTATGTCCACCCGAATTTCTGTTTCCTTGCTTCTCATAAGTTTACATGGTCTATTGCCCACCAAATCCCATAGTCTCTTTTCTTACAAGTTATCATTGTGCTTTTCTTGCCAACA
Organism: Phoenix roebelenii; assembly: GCA_025769935.1. Lineage (NCBI taxonomy): Eukaryota > Viridiplantae > Streptophyta > Magnoliopsida > Arecales > Arecaceae > Phoenix > Phoenix roebelenii. The sequence goes on from JAOXJJ010000168.1 coordinate 128,423, forward strand.
TAATTTTGGTATCAAAATCTGGTTCAGAGTTCTTGAAGGAAAGATGGCTAACAATCTTGCTCATTCCCAAATTACCAAGCTTACAAATGGAGAACATGAAATTTGATGCATTCACATGAAAGCATTATTTTGGTCATTAAGATTTATAGGAGATTGTTGATGGTGGCTATGATGAACCTACACTGCACGAGGAGGCCGCCTATACTCAAAATCAAAAAAAAAAAATGCACTGAAGGTACATGAAAGACGAGAAAGCCTTGTTTCTTTTATTTGGAGGGGTGTCTAAAAGATTGTTGAAGCTACATCTTTAATCAAGCATGGGATACTCTCTCCACTGTTTTCAAGGGAGATGATCATGTCCAGCGTGTTTGGTTATAGACATTAGGGGACAATTTGAAGCCATTCACATGAAGGAGTCTAGAAATATTGCTGATATTGGATATTAGTAATCGTAAACCAATTGAAGAGAAATTGAGAAGGACCGGAGGATATTGAGTTGTTGAGAAGATCCTTCATTCCTTGGCACTAAAGTTGGACACTATTGTTGTCACTATAGAAGAATCAAAGGATATGAGGTCTCAAACTTTTGATTAGTTAATGGCATCATTCCAATTTCATGAGCAAAGATTGAAAAAGAAGACAAGAATCACTATTGTAGATCAAGTTTTGGAGTTAGAACTTGATCTGAAGGGTAGAATCCATAAAGAAAGAAATGGAGAGCATCACAAGGTTGCATGGAAAGATTTTCATAGTCCCACATGGACTTATTTAAAAGTGTGTAAAACAAATTTATGCACCCATACCGGTCCTTCAATCGATAGCTTAAGTTTTTAAACTGCGAGTCAATATGCTTCCTTTCGCCTGAGCAGGCCTCATTGTGCAGCCTTAGCTCCACCGCCGTCCAATGTTACTCCATGGCATTTGATCCCTTGAGTCCTCCTCCAACTTCACCACCTCTGCTGCTCACTAATCGAGCATCAGGAACACTCTCTCAACTCGATACCTCTTGCTTTGTCACCTTGCTCCACCATCGTGACCTCTTATTGTCCATGTCCTGAGCTCCCTATGCAGCTAGTCGCAACTCCTCCAAAGGCATCTTACCTTGCTGCATTACAGGCCACCACACCGCCATCACAAGCCCAACCTGCCAGTATCGCGGATCACTACTCCACCTCACTCTGCTTGATAAAATAATTGCTATTGAGGCATTTTTTTTTCATTATCATTTCATCAACTAGTTTCCACAGCATTACCATATCCCTATGATTCACACGCTTATCATCCTATTATACAACCAAATATAATGATACAACTACTAGGTGAGGAGATGACATTTTGCTGGAGAGAGAACTATCCATCATTGTCCCATTTATATTACAAAACAACCTGAGATGATAATTGGCAACTTTGATGAATATATAAAATATAAATAGCTTGTTTGTGAGGTCAAAGAATTACATTATCTTATGATTAAAATAATGGTGTTAAGAAACAAATCCCAAATGGAGACAAAAACAATAATAGAAAGCACACTAAATGAAAGACACTGGATAAGATGATATACCGTACAATGTCTCATTAAAATGTGAGGCAAGATATTATTGGACATTGACCCAAGCACATGGTTGTTACAATGGTTATTGGCACCTCTACCATTCCCAAGGATGCATTTGATGAAGACACAAGTTTATTCTATGATAGTCCTTATTTTTGAGAGTTCTGTTATAAGAATTCAGAAGTATTGTTTCTCCATCACATCATAGGATACTAAAGAAGGACAGAACCTCTTGATCATGGACAAGTGTTGTATCTTCCGCACAAAAGAAGGATTTACCTTTGTTTGCATGAATACACCATTGGATCGTGCAATGTCTACTTTGAGATCAATGTAGATGGATGAATGAAGAAATTTGGAGTACTTTGAGAGCTATGTATGATGCGGTCTGGTGGTCCATGTTGTGAAAAAAGATCAATTGTTCTTACTCGAACTCTTTGATCATGGGCAGGTGACCTTAACCATACCTCTTTGAATATTCTATAGTTTTATCCTTGGACGGATCTATTATCCTTTGATAGGGCCACTTCAAGGCTGCTATATTTAAATTATTTTTTGTTGCTTTCTTTGGCCTTATAATTATCTAAATATCTACTTTCTATTTAGAAAATGGCCATTTGTGAAGAGGGGAAAATGGTTGCAAAAAGAGCATGGAAGGTCAGAGGGAGAGTGGGGCATGGACTTTCTCTTGGTGTTTACAGATAAATCATTTAAATCTTCATCACAACCAACACCTTTTATAATGCTTTAGAGAGAGGAAGGCCCCCACTATCCCTGTTAAAGGATATCTTTGATTAGAATTGGTTTGATTAGTTTTTCCAATTTAGATACTATCAGAAGCAAACAAGGCACAAAAATTTCCATAACAATATTATTGGCAACACACACACATACATACAAAGAAAACAAAAGTGCGGTTCATTTGTTTGTGAATAGTTGATTATGTGACACCCTACAAAAAAATGTACAATATATATATAAACATTGGTTTTGGATAGTCATGCCTTCATGCTTGCCGATGATTAAATCGAACGACTAATAACAATTCAACTGACTTAGAGAAGGGAGCTTCTTCTTATTTTAAATTTGATATGGCAGACAACTCTTTAATCTTTCTGCGTGGTTCGGCAGCATCGAGTAAAAATGAATATTTTTTTCCATAAAAGACTATATAATAAGATAAGCAATGAACAACTACAATCAACTGGCTAATTTATACTGCAATGCAAGGGCACCAGCAGTGTCTAGTGTCCATAAAGGTCCTTTCAAGTATGTATGGACAAAGGGCATGAAAGCCTATAAGAAAAGAATTATGTGGAGTATGAGAATAGCTAAGGAGGGAATTGTGACCATAAACCTAATCTATTCATTAAACCAATCATTGTTGAAAGTTCTTATATAATGTAAAGAAGACGAAGTAAGCATATTGTTTCTCCTATATAACATATATCATGGCAGACAACTTATATTTAATAGGAATCTCCTGGAACAACTGGAACTTTGGGAACTTGTTGGATGTGAACATATCCAACAGACATTGTCGAGTCACCACCAAATTAGAATACTAATGAAGACTATCAACCAAAAAGGGAACTAGAAGACATAATATGAGGGTCATGAGAGCAATACCTTTATCCGTTATAATAATCTGTAGTCAAATGTAGTTGCAAATGCCTTAGCAAAGATGTGAAATCATTCTAGACATCGAATGAAAAAGATTACGGTCTCATACTATGCAAATGCTTATGACATAGGTAGAGAAATTATTTATATAGTATCGGAATAGGGCACTTGACATATTTCATTATGCCTTTCACCACTACAAGATACGACCTCCTATAGCATCTGATAGATCATAGTCTTCCCTTATGGTGCCAACAAAATTGTTCATTTCAAGATTATCTAAATACTTATATGCACATTTTTCACAGATAGAAACATTTATGAGTGTTTCCTTAGATACGAAGAATAAGGAGTACACAAAATAGCATATATATGCCTCCTAGGTATTGCATTTAATTTCTGCAGCTAGTGTGGCATCTCAATACTACAAAAAATGATGATGGGAGGTTCTGGAAATTCCTCATGGTTTTCTTGAGGTTCTTGTTTTCAGATATATATTAAGAAGCATCAATTCTTGAATGCTCTAATTTAAGAAGAGGAGACGCTGCTATTGAATTATAAGTGAGCCCTTAATGCCCTATCATCACTTCATATCTTCCACAACCACGTAGTTGCCCAATATTTAGCTTGATGTGATATTGGGACAGGTTCTATAGTTCTTTAGGAACAAAATACTTTGAAGGTGATCAGAGGTATTAGTTATATATAAAGACAACACACGCACCACTTAAGTGTGATAAAGCTAGCTTGTTTATCGATTCATAGAACTTTTTGTTAGCAATATATCACCTAACTAAGCAAATAAATCTATAATTACAATTAATAGAAATTATTAAAAGAAATAATATATATATATTATTCGGTATCAAAATAAATCTATTTTATCACAAACGAAATCTATTCTAGCACAAAATAAATCAATTCATTTAATAAATTCAAATCATAAAATTGCAAATCCTACAGATCTACTAATATTAAATTTAAAACAAAAGTAAAAGAAAATAGCCTGATTGAAGGCAGGTCGAAGTGCATAGACGCTATCCCAAAGAAGTATTTGCTCCCACGTACGGGTCTCCCGGTAATCTTCCTCGAAGATATGACGACTCTAAATTTCTTCTTCGGTACGTCTCAAAAGAAGTCAAATCGAACCCGATCGGACTTGAAGATCCAGCGAAGAACGAAATAAAAAGAATAAAATAAACTGAATATAATTGCAAAAATAAAAATCAGAAGTAGCTAAGAGGAAGAACTTTTCTCCAGAATTTTTTTCTGATATTTTTCTTTAATTTTTCGTCTTCCAAATAGGATGAAATAGAGGGTATTTATAGGAGTATTTGAGTACGAGCTTTTTAGTCTTTTTGCGGGCGCGTCCGCGGTGATTTCGCAAACGCCTCCGCGGGCATTTTGCTAAATTCAAATGCGCACGCGGTCGAGTCTCGGGCTGCATGCGCATTTAAATTTTTCCAACCCTTTTAACAAAAATGACTTCAAGAAACCTCTCATCTTCTTTCATATTCATTAAATATTTAACTCCTTTTGAGTAAATAATATCTTGGTAAACTTCATTAAAGATTCCCTAATGGGAATATTATCCAGTCTTCCAACATCAAATAGTAGCCAAAAACTGACTTTTTGCCAAACATAAATAAAAGTTCATTTTCAATCTTCTGAGCCACCTGCACTGCCACAAATTCCTTATCATCTATTTGCTTCCAATTCGCAAGATGCCAAATCCTGCCAAAAATTTTCGTGCTATCAACAATCTATCGACAATTCATAATGTGTTATTAGCTGATAATTTTTTTCTACAACGCACGAATACGAGATAATAACCTTGGCTTTCAAGAGCCGGTTATGATTTCTGATTGCGTCGGAGATACCTAGCAATTGCGCCCAAAAAGAGAGAGAGAGAGAGAGAGAGAGAGAGAGAGAGAGAGAAAGGTTAATCTGGATTAAAGATATAGATTCTCAAGCAAATACAACTGGTATGATTTCACGTGCATGGCATGTGACAGAAATCTAGAAATGGGATAACGGCGTTATTGGACCTCGGTGCAACGGCTCGGTGTCTCGAACTTCCCGCCGCAGGGTTCCTTCAAGGAAAAGAGAGAGAGACGGAGAGAGGCATAACGGCGTTATTTCTACTCGACGGTCCTCTTAGCGGTTCTCGTATCCATTCTTCAAATCCCCTCAACCGTTTGCATTCCCCTCTCCCTTCTCCCTCTTCTGCAGACCATAACCTGTTCCAGTAGTATCATTCACGGTATGTCTCGTTCTCTTTTCTTTTATCCAATTAAACACTTCTTAATCCTTTTTTATTCTATATCAATGTCTTTCCAACTTGAATCGAGTCTATGCAACTATGGGCGCCCGCAGTTTAAATTTCAGTGACTGATTCTATTTTATTTGCTCCATGGCCTGATATCTGATACCACCGTTTGTATTGCCCAAGATTTTGTATAGCAAAAGATTATGACCCCAAAACAGTGTATGCCAAAAAAGAATTGTTCCCAGAGTTGATTCTTTCTTTTAACACCCCTTTTCTAATAAAGGCCGGGTGGCTTTGCCTCCCCCTTCATCAAAAAAAAAGATTCTTGCTTTTAACAAGGTGGAATGTCACTGTTGAGGACAATATGTTGATTGGATTTATCATACTTTAATATCATCAGCTTTATGTTGAATCTAGTGGAAGTTTGGATAATGTGTAGTCTAAGATCTTTTCGCTTATAGTTTTCTTTCTTTCTCTTTCTTTCTTCTTTTTTAAAATTTTTACATACATTATGTATTTTGGGAGGATTGCTGCAATAAGGGGGGTTGTCTTACTAATTTGCATTGTCTCTGTCAACCTGTGGAGGAATATGGAGAGGACACCAGAATACATCTGTTGCTAAGAAAGGTTGCATGATCAGAAGAAGTGCAAGAAGAGAATGCATGATTGCTTTTCGTGATGGGGTCTGTAATCAGTACAGCTGCAAATGGCATCGGTTCTGCCCTTGGAAACGCATTCATAGCTCCCGTTAGGACGGTGTTTGGCGCGTCATGCGAGTAAGTATTCATATCTTTGTGGATTGAACGGGGCCAATTTGTTGATTCCTCATGTCTTAGTATAGCTGAATTTTTTATCTAGTCTAATATGCATTGCTTCTCCTTTGGTGATGTTACCAAGTTGGCTGTTTAAAGTAAATCTAGCGATGAGTAGGTGACAGTGTGCAGTGTTTCTAGTTGGACTTGTGTTTTTAAATCCTTGGAGGCATGTTAAATAGATACAAACCCAATCTTCTTCTTCTTTCTTTTTTTTTGGTATACCGGCGTCTCACTACATACAGTCGTGAGTATGCCTAGAATAATCACAGTACAAAATGCGCTCTAGTGCCAATGGCACTTGCTCTAATGCTCCCCAGGTGATGTCTCCAGAGTGATGTACTGCGAAGGAGGTGACCCAGTCTCCCGCACTGTTCACCTCTCGAAATACATACATGATACTGAAGGAATCGGACTGCCCCAGAAGGTGGTGAATATCACTAACTAAGGGGTGCAAGTGTGTCCTGGCATGCCTGCTCTGGATCCAGTCGATCACTATAGTTGAGTCGCCCTCAAGAAACCCAATCTTTGTAACGATAAATTCTTAACATATTTCAAAAGCAGACTGCTGCTAGTATTGATGGGTTTCTAAATAATCATCAATATTCTTATTTGATGACATAACTATAATCACTGTCAACTCCGCTTTTACAGTAGAAAGCCACGTACATGGAAAAAAAGTGAATATGATTTACACTTGGAAGCTTTTAAGAATTATTAAAACATTCTTGTTTTTGCCCTACTATCTTTCAACCATTCCTTGGTAAACTTGCTGAATGCAGAAATATTGCATTTGTGTGCCATCTCTATTTGCTTATGCTTGGTTACGATGATTTTATTTTATTTTGATTGAAGAAAAAGAAGTGTTATCTTTTCCTGCCTGTTCAAATTGCATCATAGTTCTCTTAGCCATCTGGTTGTTTTGACTTGCATAAACATGTTCTCTAGTCATTCATATTTTGTGCTAAGTCATGAGATTTTATCTTTTTTTCTTTTCATACCTGCTGCCTGTTGAGAATTAAACTTGTCCTTATCCTTTTATTTATTGTTTTGATAATATACATATCTAGAAAGTTGAAAAGTTGTATTGGAATATGTACTCCTAGAAGTATGA
>JAOXJJ010000168.1:135895-148395 GCA_025769935.1 Phoenix roebelenii
TTGAAAGAAAAAAAATTGAAGTATTCTTGCCTCTTCATCCTTTCCTCTCTAGAAATCTCTCTTCCTATTTTCCAACACTGCCAACTTCTATAGAGTTACTCTTGCCTGAAATTTCAGTTTAACAGTTCTCTTGCGACTTTTATGATGTTCCCCTCTGATATTTTGACCAAAAATAGATAACTTCTGATGTCTCTATGATTTGTAACTTCCGGCCATCACGTCGGACCTCTCACGGAAATCTCATTTATGCACTATTGAAGCTCAAGATTTACTGTTTAGTGACATGTAGACAATGACATTGTTGATCTGTTTGACTCTCTGTAGGGGCATTTGTTCAGGAACATGGGACATAGTCTGCTTTATTGAGCACCTATGTATATCCAGTCTGGTGAAACTGTTCATGGTCGCAGTCCTCACGTACATAAGTAAGCTTCCTGACTACCATAAATAGCATTTATATCATCATATAGTTCTTTAAAAAAATTGGTTACAAAGTGTTTGTGATCAGGTTTAGGTAAGACAAACTATTATTGTCTTCATTCTTAGCCAGAAAAATTATTACCATAACCTCTTATTTAGTCAGTGCCTACAACTGATGTTGCTATACTTTCTGTTCAGTTCTGCTCTTCATCTACCTCCTATTTCAAGTGGGAATCATCCAATGCATAGGGAGAAGCCTCTGTAAGATGACATGGGCAGCGTGCGAGACCTATTGGACTGCATTGGGAGAAATTAGTTGTTTTTTGTGGCACAAGCTGAAGAACACCAAGCGTGTGTATCGCCGCCGATTTGAAGGCATGGAAGAAGGATACAGTTCTAGCAGTGATGATGACTCCTTTGTGGAGAACTATGGGAGCATAAAAGTTCCTAGGAAGCGAAGGTCGGCAAGGGAGAGAAGAAACCATCGTTTGCGAAAATCATTGTATCCTATAAGGCAGAGTTCAAAATTAAGAAGTTATGGGAGTGGTAGCCACCATCATGTGAAGTTGAAAACAAGAGAGGTCTCTGTACATGTCAAGGGTTCTAGGAGAACTGGGAACTCAAGGCAGCTTCATCTGACAAACATGTCCCGCTACAATGGAAAGCAGCTCTTTAAGAGGGGAAGAAGATGGTGAAGAATATTTATGCTTCTAGTAACAGAAGTATACATTTTTATTACAAACCATTGCTAATATGCTGTGGGCTGTCATTGTTCATGTACAATAAAAACTTGATTCTGCAATTCAGGACTGAATTCAGGAAAAGTCAGAACTAGACACATATAATGACATGTTTAGGTAAAGGGAGTGGACTACTATATATAGGAGATCATTTTCTAATTTATTATTCTATATCTAAACATATTTGTGGTCAAGTCACCTATTTTTCCTTTCTTCAGGATATAAACAAGCTGAATTTATCATGAGTTGCATTTTCATTTGGTCAGTGCCAGCTTCTTCTGAAGGACATCGTATGTCCAATCTTCTTCATTTGATCAGTATTGTTACTTGTCCTCTTTGAAGGGCACATCTTTAGAATTGTTTTGTTTCTTGAGATCAAAACTTGAATGGACCTATACTTGCACATTTAGTTTGTGGATGACATAGGTTTGTTCAAGATTTTTTCAAAAGTTATACAATTTTCAAATTTTGATAGAGTTTACTGTTATTTTTTTAATTTAGTAATAATTCGTCATAATTGGCACTTTTCTTTTTGCCATCCAAAGGTTAGTTTTCTGAAAATGATATGTTGCTCTTACAATTGAAGAAATGGAAACTGAATGATGAAAGATATTAGTAATACAATGGTTCCTTTACTTATGTCATCCATGATTCCCTTATTCTTTTCTAAAAGAATTCAATGCAAATGACCATATTCTCCTTTCTTTTCACCATTCTTATTACATCCTTTTCACTTTCAAAGATTCACAAAGTTCCTCTGGTTTTACCATTACTTGTAACTATATTTTGAATCAAAGTATTCTGCAGGTTATATTCTATTTTTGTGCTGAAGATGAGTTTTAATCTATAATTTTTTTTCCTCTAAAACTTACAAGGGCAAAAGATAATTTATATTGGGTTTTTAAGCCATCAAATTTGTATAATGCAGAATTTGTAGTAGTTATCCAATTATCTTGAATGATAAATCTCAATTAATAAAACAAAAGATGAATTAGTTACTTTGGTTGAGAACCAATTAACAAAACAAATCCTTCTTCAAAGATTTGTATAGTATATATGGGAAGAAATTTATATTTATGGCATGACTTCACTCTTCTTCATTACTACCCAAGATTTTCCTAGTTTTACATGTTCTTTTACTTGCTTGCTTATATGACCATTCTATTGTTTTTTCTTAATTGTGGTAGGATTGTTAAAAATGTATACATATACACACATAGAGTGTGGACTTTGGAGAGGGGTTTGTCATTTATATAGATTTTGATGCATTTTCAGTTAAATAGAATATTCAGGGGAGGAGACCTAGCATTATGATTATTCGTATATCTTATATGTATAAGTGATTTTGATTAGTGATTGTGGCAAAAGATAGTAGGGTAGAGATTTTATGCATGCTATGGATCATCCATGGTCCTGATGAACAGTTTTCAGTAGTCATTATCAAATGATGGGAGAGAAGATGGGCTCAAATGATCAATTGGATGTTTTGGAGTGGTAACCTGATGTGATTGTAATAAGCTGTTATGATTACCTATATTTTCTAATGGAGTAAATAAAAAAATAAAAAAAAGTGAATGATGTAATATAATTTCCTTCATCTAAATTATCTTGTATATAAACCAAAAAGAATATATTCATCAAAACAAAGAGTGCTTGACAAAATTGGGAATGCACAATTTGTAATTAATAAAATTTTGTGAAATTCTTGCCAACAATGCTCCATTTGATTAGAGGATAAAAATAATTATCCCTCATATGCCACATATAATATCCGTATGGTATTGAAAATCCTGCAAAAATATTCTTTGGTCATCTTTGCATATCCTTTATGGTTGAATATAAAAATATTGGCAAATGCTAGAAAATTTAAGATAAATCAATAGTTCAAGTATTAAGGTATATCTCCAAATATTTAGATTTGGATAATTATATGGAGTCCGGTCACCCTCCCTTCATCAAAAGTAAAATATTAGTTTTTTGTGGTGGGCATATGTATGTTCATGCTTGCATGGACATATTTGTTGTTGACTCCTTGGATGAACATGTAACAACAGTTGATCCAATAATTCTGGGAGATCTGAAAAATTTCAATTTGGTCCATTGCTAGAAAGAAATGCAACTATCTTGAATTTACAAAGATGAGAATGAAATGGGCCCAAAATTCAGAAAACCCCTCCTTAAACACTTATAATTCTTGGATATTAAGCTTATACAAAATTAGCTCTATGACTCTGCTTATGAATGTGATACATGACCAACACAAGAGTTTACAGCTATTGAGATAAACCAAAAATTCACTTGATCTTAACTAAGATGAAAGGTTGGGAAAACTTGATAAGAATCATGACATCTCAAAATATTGGCCAATCTATAGGGATTGAGACACAGAATATCAGCTAGACATGGTAAAAAGGAAGAATAATTGCAACTTTTAAGCAATGACTTTTGACATTTTAGAGTTAAAAAATATATTAAGATTGTAAAAGAATGATTGAAAGATCTCATGCAATATAATCAATATTGTAGTGGTTGTAATTTATATACTTTTGGGCAATATTGTAAATTTACAATACTCAGTTGGAGTATAAAAATAACAATGACTGACCCTCATGGGTATCAGAAAAATTGAGAGCTCTTTTGATCCTATGGTGCTTTGTTTTCTCTTCCATTGTAGTTATTATAGCCATTTGATCTAGCAACTCTTCTTTCTTGAACTTCTACTCCATGTCTTCCTCTTTCAATCCTCCTTATAGGTTCCTTCCATCTTCAACATTAAAAATTTTTCTATTGAACTCACCTCAACAAACTATGTGACATCAAAGATGTTTCAAACCTTTCTCTAACACCCAAAAGTTCTTAGCATGGTTGAAGGTCAAATCCCATGCCCAAAATCCTCACATCCTTAACTAACATGATATTTCGAACCAGGGTGTATTACAGTATACAACTAGATCAATGTTACCCTCTCACCAACTTATCTTGAAATGCTTCTAAATTATGTATGTGATTCCTCTAGGGAATCTTTAGTTAACCCCTAGTAGAGTTGATTAGGAGCCTGGCTTTGGCTTGGGCACAGAAATATCAAATTTTAAATAGGCTCGGCCCAAAATGTAACCCATGATCAGCTCTAACCCCTAAGCAACTCTTAATTGATCATGCATCACTTACCATGACGCATTTCAAGACTTCAAAAAAGAGTCTCTCTCCATAGAAGATTATGTCCAACAAATTCACTCCCTTACCCATTCTCTTCGAGCAATTAAAAAATTAGTTTCAAATAAAGATATGGTCACCCAAACCCTTCATGGTTTGCCTCCAAGCTATGCAACTTTTGCGCCAATTATGATTGCAAATTACCAATTATATTTATTCATCGCTCTTCATCCTTAACTTCCTCATAAAGAAGACCAAGGCCCCATTTGGCATAGATGTTGGCAGTAGAACTTTTTAAAGTAGAACTTTTATAAAAAGCTATTTACTATTTAATAACTGTATTTCTAAAGTGATGTGGAACTTTAATATGTGTTTGGTAAACAAACTGAGAAAGTAGTTTTGGTATAACAAAATGACCATAAAGGATATTACATAGTATTATACAATAAAGCATAATAAAATATAATATGTATTAATACATAAATATATGATATAGTATAATATCACTGTAATATAATATAATATTATTATAATATAGTAATATAATATTGTGTACTATAGCATAATAATATAATATAATTTGATATTATATAAAGTTATATCAATGTATTATGATATAATATAATATTATATTATATTTATAGTATAATATAATAATAAATTTATAGAATATTATAATTAAAATATAGAGGCACACAATCATACTTGCAAAAGTGAGATTTTACGATTCTTTTCTTTCTAATGCTTTTCTCGTTCCTGATTTTTTACATTCTTGATGTAGTTATAACAAAAATACAAGAAGCAACATTCACATTTGCTCAAATATGAAATAAAATTATCAACTCCTTAACAACTTTATAAGGAAAAGAAGCTATCAAGTTATAAGTAGAGAAGCAATATGATCATGCAGAATAGCCATCTCACGATTATCCATTATTTGGCTTTGATTTGTACTCAGTTCTTTCCATGGTTCATTAATCTTTAGACAATCAAAAGAGAGTAGATTCTCATTATCATCATAAGGTTGAAACTCGAAATCTCTGATTGCATGATTTCTAATAAAATTATGAATATCCATGGAAGTCACCACAATTTGGACTTGTTTATGATAAGAAAAGTTGGGCATGGTACTCTATATTCTCCATCTACTTTTTCAACATCCAAATGTCCTCTCAATAGTGCATCTCAGGGAGGAATGTGAATGATAAAAAGATTTTATGTATATCTCTTGATTGACTTCTACGTCAAAAATCTAGTAAATGATACCTCTCCTCTTTGTAAGGCCACATATATCCTGGCATGTAAGGATATCCTGCATCCACCAAATAATATTTACCTGCATATATATATATATATATTAAAGTTAAAAATGTATACCTACGATCATAATATATTTAATTAATATGCATATGTCTACATTATAAGATATTTAATTAAAATGCATACCACTAGGTGAGTGTAGAAATTGGAGCTCTTCTCTGCATATAACATCTAAAAAAATACGAGTATCATAAGCAGTATCCTCCCATCCGGCACAAACAAAGGTGAAACGCATGTCAAAATCACAACAGGCCATAACATTTTGTCTAGTAATCCTTTTTCGATCAATATATAGTACTTGTTTGGACTGAGAAACTTTCACTGGTATATGGGTGTCATCAATTGCTCTAATGTAGTTTTTAAAATAAAGCTACCAATGACTATCATCTCGGATCTTACTCAGAATATTTTTGAACTCTCTATCAACCGAGCTAATAGTATGCTTGGACATTCTTAAAACGGCATTTAAAACATGGGTAAACTATCTACTATCTGTTTCTCCGGAATGTTGAAATCTTTTTTGAACCATCCTATTCCTAAACCCATGTCCTAAAATCATCAAAAATATGGACATCGTCTTCTCAATAGAAATATATCTAGTAGTTTTTAAACCATATCTGACTTTCAATTCCATACACAGATCAATAAATACATATTTTTTCATTCGAAATTGTTGTTAGCATCTATCTAGATTGTCATATAAAATCTCTGATACAAACCTATATCTGGTTTGATATGAGGTCCTACAAATCTCCTTCTCAATATATTTTGTATAATATTCAGTAACCGTACCAATAGTTGCAGTTATATAGCATAAAAATTACCATCATCAACTATCTCATCTTCATTGGAATAATTTTTCTCAGAACTATTTTCAATGCTACCCATACCTCTAGAAAAAATATTATGCAAAGAATAAAACATCCATAACAAATAAAACAAATGATATATAAACATATAATACAAATAATACAAACAATATAAAAAAACACCAACACATATTATCTATAATAGCCATAAAATCAATAGCATCTATGATACATTATCCAAACATAACACAAATACATATAGTCCATCATTATTTTGCAATAGAAGTTCATAATTAAAACTACAAAACATATCACCACAATAATACATCAACAACTACTTCTGTAGGTTTGACATTCGCTTGAGCCATTCAATCTAAAGATAGGTATCTTGAAGGGCCACAAATATCTCTCGATGTTCTCTTTTAAGGAGCACCTCAGCAGCAATCAGAAGCAATTCAAGCTGTGCTACCATCTCAGGCATCGCATGCACTAGGCCCATCACCTCATCGATACTATATCCAGGTTTATCAATTATCTTAGATGACACAATACTCTTCTTCTCCACTGCATCAATAAGACGACTCAACTGCTGAGATAGTTATGCAACACCCCCTACCTTCTTGCATTTCTTATCATGTAAATTTGGGCTAACTCTCTTCTTTCCTCTCTCTCCTAGATAGCATCAGATGCAAGGGTAGGGTTAACATTATCCATATCAGTGGAAAGGTCATCAATTTATATGCAATCATATTAGGATCCTCATCTGAGTCACCTAAGCCCTCAAATGTATCATTATTAACCCCATCCAACCTCTCATTTGCTCCAATTGTGTCATAAACATCCTCTTACATCGGTAAAGCTGGTGCCCAGGCCCCCTCCCTAATGGCACTAATATCTCTGAATAACCTATCCAACTTCATGGCATGTTGCAGACCACATTCTCGGAACTTAGCTGCATCAGAAATTTCCTGTAAGTTAAGAATATATAGTTGTTAATAGTAGTTTATAAGTTAGTATAAAAAATCTTACAAACATCAAACTAGTATCATATGTACCTGCAATTTTTTTCTCACCATACATCCTGTGCATCTATTGTATTTCTAACAGGATCCCATCCAAGCCCTATTTTCTTTTCCACCAATTTCATCCAAATGCTCCAATTTGCTTTCAGGTTATCCCACTTAATTTTAATTTTTTTTGTAGTCATATTGATTTCCAATCTTCTCATTGAATTTTTTAATTATATTGGCCCACCATAGCCTATTGAAATGTGTTCCCGAGCGATCACCACCTTCAACTTCACCGATACATAGATCGATAAACTCCTCCATCAAATTGTCATTCCAAATGGCCTTCTTCTTCTTCTCATCTTGGGTTGATGGACCAGCAAGGGTATGTTGGCTTTTCTTAGACATTTGTTCTTCTTACAATACAGCAACAAAGACATGAAATATTTTGTCAATCATAAGTCATGATTTCATCCATAATCATAAAGCACCTTGTAAAGCATATTTAAATATGTACAATTTACATATATATAAATTACATACATATATTATTTACTTACATATCCATTTCTTGTACATATTCATTTCTTGTACATATTTAAATATGTACAATTTACATATATATAGATTACATACATATATAATTTACTTACATATCCATTTCTTGTACATAAATAAAATTACTCATGCATTCAAAAATATAATTAATAGGTAAATATTGCATAGATTCTATAGTGACCACTAAAAGCAACAATTTACTACAGAATTCTAAAGCTGTCAATTAAACTAATATTATATATATATAACTATCAACTTTACTTACAAAAATAAAAAAAATAAATTTTCATAAGAACCTAAACATATTGAGCAATGACTTTGTAGACATAATGATCGATGTTGGAACTAGGATATTGAATGGACACACAAGGTCTTTATCATTAAAAAAATTTATAAAAATAGTTTTATAATAATCTAAAGTAAGACATAATTTTGCAAAGAAATAACTTCTAAACTAATAGTAGAGACATAGCAAGATATAGCTCTCTAAGATAGAACTTAGAAACTATAGAAGAATTCTTCTGATATATCTAAAGGCATCGTGGTCTATGATTAAAATCGTGGTATACCGACCATGTTGTTATAGAAAGAGAATCTCTCTCTGTAACAGGATCGATCTCATGGTGTACCGTGGTCCGTATGATCAATTGAGAGATAAACAAAGAGAGCGAGAGAGAGTGGGTGGACCGCGATGTTGCAATGTCGCGGTCCTCCATCACCCAGTCTCTCCCTCTCTATCTCTCTCTCATTTATCTGATGCCGACCATGCTGAGAGGTGGACCGCGATGCCACAGGCCAAGCTGAGAGGTGGACCGCAATGTTGCGGTCCATGATGAGAGGTCAGCATTTAGAGAAATAGAGAGAGGGATAGAGAGGGAGAGAGTGGGTGATGGAGGACAAGGGGAGAAAGCGGAAAAAGAAGATGAAGAGATAGCTTTGGAAGAATAGAAGGAGTGATCAACGGAAGAGAGGGACGATGACGAGACTCCATCATGGATTGTTTCAAAAAAAATGGAGAACAAAGCTAAATTTTTTTTCTCAAAAAAAAATCAAAACGATGGATAAATAAACGAAGAAAAAGGAATACCTTAATCAAAAGAAAGCCAAGGCCGATTAGGGTTTCTTGTTTTCTTTGTTGGAACTTCTACAAATTTTTGTAATATAAAAAAATATTTTTTTATAATTATAATATTTTATCATGGGTATTTTAGCCTGAAAAAAAAATTATAAATTAAAATAGCTTTCCGACGCATGCTAAAAGTACTTTTCTAAAAAAACTCCAAAATTTAGCTTTCAAGTAAAGCTAAAACAGCTTCCCAATTTTTTTACCAAATATCCTATTCCATCCAAAAGTATTCTACCAAAAACTCTATCAAATGGAGCCTAAAGCCTAGCATTTTAGCTCTCATGACCTTCTTTATGAGGGTACTTATTAGGGCCTTGCCCACCTTCTTCTCATTAGAATAATAATAAAAAAAAATCTTCATTCGGCCTTGCCCTTCTCCCTCGCAGAAAATAGAAAAAAAACAGTCAATAGCGAAAATATAGGCTTAGTGAAAACTGGTTTACTCCACAACACCCACACCACCGCCCCAACCCCGAGAAAAAAACAATTGTGCAAGAACATTTCTAGACCCTATTTTGTTATTTCGGTGGCAACCAACTGCAGATTGACTATTACATCCTTCAGTACCGTAAAACATTCAAAAGTATAGCTAGTAGTTAATTGCTTGTAAACAGCAAAACCAGTCCCAATGTCACCATTCATAGATAGACTCTTATTTCAGGCACAAGCATCACCTATACGACAAATAATTCCAGATATATCAAAAGATGAAGGAGTTGGAATATTAAAAGCAAAAGCATGCTAACTATGAAACAAGTTCCATAAAATTAACTACAGGGCACAAGCAAAGCCCCAAGAAGTTTTTCAGGCCAATATGATATGTGGCTGGCGAGTTGTGATTCAATCAAACTCCTATCGCACCACAATAATCTTCACAACCCATTAATCTGTCATCACACAGGACAGAAACCACCAAAATCCTCGTCAGCCTGAGACCACGTGCGGAGCCGAAAGGCCAACGGTTACATGTAACGTTCCGCAAATTCGAAAAAGCACCAGAGTGTGTGCATCCATTCTTTTTAAAGGGGGGCCTGTTCATCTTATTTCTCAACCAGCCAACAACCCAGAACTCCACAAAAATACTTCATGCTTTCCAAATGATAAGAACATTGAAGAAGCTCAAAATCTGGTCCAGATTGAAGAAGAAAAAGAGGAAAACCCATGCCTTTCAGCAAACCAATCACTCCTGTCACTGCTGCTCTTGCTCGACCTGCCACCCGCAACCCACCGCCCCTCCACTACCGCCATGGGCCGACTTCACGCAATCACCAGAAGCTGTGTCACACATGTTTTCTGAGGCTTGTGTTTTCCCACCACAAAGTATAGCACATTCGCAGCTGCCGCCGGTTCTATCAGCTCAAGTTCCTTCAGAGATTGCCCCTCTTTGTGTTCCTCTGCCTGCCAGCAGTGCCTCTTATCAGCAATATTTGGTTCCTTCCCCTATATATGGAGTGCCGATCCAGCCGCTTGCTTCGAGGGAGGGAAATTCTAGATTTTGGCGATGTGTTGCCGGTGTTGCAGCCCGTCTCACCCAGTGCTTGTGCACCTGTTGGCCATAGTTACATAGATGCTTGACTTTTGCATAAAGTTCAGTTTCTGGTGATGTAAATTCATGGCTGTCAAAGTAAATAATTTCAGGGTGTAAGGAATGGGAGCATAGAACACGGATGTGAAAAAGGGTTGTATAAATATTAAACTGCTTTGATTTACAGAAACTTATTTAGCAGCAGAATGAGTGTATTATACCTTGATTAATTAATGATATAAAGCAGAGGGTTTCAAAGAAAAGATGGCAGATGGCATCACCAAGATCTTCTCATATTCTTTTTTTTTCTTTTTCTTTCTTTTTTTTTTTTTTTGTTGATGAGAACTACATCTGACTTATTGAGAAACAAGGTAACCGAATGCAAAAGAAATAGGGGTGGAGCATGCCGGACTGACAGATTTCTGCACCTGCTTCTATCTCCTTTGCTAAATTATATAGCTACAGAAACATAGCCTAAAATGTCCTGGAATATTTCCTGATTTCATATATAGAGGTGATAGAAACCAGATTTTTGTTCAGAGCAGAACCACCTTTTATCAACTTCACACATTCTGAAAGCCTGCTATAGTGCTCCAGCAGCTGAGCCACTGCCTCCTTTAGGATCTCCATCCTCATGCACAAAAGATTGCTAAAGGAAGTAATGACATCCTTATGCATGAGCTCTACTGCAGCTTTCCACCTGCTTGCGAAGTCCTTAACCAATGGTTCAACATGGGTGATAGCAAGCCTCCCCATACTAGAACTTTGGTCTTCGGCTGATACATATTATATGAATATGAATCTAAGTACTTCTGATATCATCCCCCACTGGAAAGTATTCACAAATAATGCTTTGCTCTGAACTTACAAGTATAAGCCTTCACAAATTTGAGTAGATCACCAAAATGCTCCAGAAGCAATTCGTCCTGCAAAGTTCAAAAAGATGAAATTTTCGACATCTATATTGCCTACTAATGAAGATCTGCTGCAAATAATTGATGCCAATGAGCTCATTTAAGTCACTACGATCTATTTCTGTAGTTTATATAGCTGTCCCAGGGAAGAATCTGGTCAAACTATAACATTGACATTGAACCAAAAATAAATTTGCAGAAATCATCTGAGAACAGTTCAGAAACGAGATATTATGCTCTGAAATATTTTTTATCATTGAGACTACACTTAGGAGTTGTATCTTATTTCCAAAAAATTGCATATTGCCATTGCACATAGTATCATGCAACTTTTCACATGTTGTCTCTAATATGCAATATGGCAACAATGCATGCATTTTTCATGCTTTTTTAAGAACAAATGATAAGGCAAGAAACAACTAAGGACTTCCCAACATGAATACACATTAACCCCTAATCATGGAGGTGTGGAAGTTCATGATGGGTATTTCTCAAGTTTGGTCCTACTATGGCATTGTTCATGTTTTATTGGCACGCAAATGCATAGATTCATCATGACAAAGGAATTAGAGAACTATACTGGTTACAATAAATTAAATTCATAGTACTGGGTCAGTACAGTGCAGTATCAGGATGCTCCTATCCGACCCTTAGGATGGCCTAGCTACCCAATATCATACAGGGATGATCTTTTTTATTTTTTTAACCTTTTATTCTAAATAAATTTTTAAATATTGATATGCTTTAATGTCCTTAAACATATTTTTTAAGTCAAATGATGGGGTGTGTTGTGCCAGTACTAATATCAATACCTATGGTTTGGAGAAAAATTTTAAATCGCCAATAAATATAAGTAAAATCTCTTATCACTAATGAATCATATGTACAACAGAATCATGATTCTGAGTGAAATATCATATAACTCATT
>JAOXJJ010000168.1:182668-192715 GCA_025769935.1 Phoenix roebelenii
GGGGGGGGGGGGGGGGGGGGGGGGGGGGGGGGAGAAGAGGTGAAGGAGTAAAGGGGCCTAATGATTGAGAGGCAGGAGCGGGTGGAGGCAGAGGTAAGAGCACATGGGTTGGTGGGACCCACGCCTCCCTTCCCCTCCCCCTCCTATCATCTACTGCCACGACACGGACCCAAAAAGAGGGAGACGAGAAAGACGTCTTATTCCGGAACCGCCCTCCCATTCGCCCCATCAATTACGCTGCTGCCACCGGACCGAGACCAGGATCCGGAGAAGCCCATCCAGTTACAATCACTCTCGGTGACCGAGGGAGATCTTTGCCGATATTAGAAGTAGTTGTGGTAGTTCCGGTTGGTGGTATGAGTCTGAGTCCGGGTGTGAGGAGGGGATGGAGACGGTAAACCTGGACCGGCTCCGGATATGGATATCCGGTCACTGTCGATGTCTGGTGGGGACTCAGTGGTCCAGATCCGATTCAGATACGGACCGGCGTGGGAACAATGCATCGCACCCACCAACACCCAACACCAACTTTATTGCTCTCTCTCTCTCTCTCTCTCTCTCTCTCTCTCCTGTTCTCCATGGACCACGGCTACTAGATCCTGGGAGGCAGCACAATAAAACGGAGAAAGAGAAATTTCAAACCATCGCGTGATGCAGCAGTACTGTACTTATCTCTTGGAGTTAAAATGTGCAGGTAAGTTCACGGGCAGGTGACAAGACCTGGGAAAGCTGGAAAGCTCCTTAGGTAAAAAGCCCCTTCGTGGGCCTAAGTATTTACGAGAAAAAGCATTCCATTCCGGCCAACCTCGGTAAATTTCCGGTTCCGGTAGTACGTGACGGGTAGAATGGTGGAATGAGAAAGATCCGGAAGAATGGGATAAGCGCAGCGGAGGGGCCATTAATTGCGATCCAGAAGGGAGAGAAAGTGACCTCTTATAGGAGAGGAGAGAAACACACTGCTGTCCACTGACACGTGTTCAACAAGAACACATGCTTTCTCCTTTATTTACGGTAAAAAAAGAACGTCAGAGATGGCTCTTCTTCTTTATGAAGTGCTGGAGCCTCTAAGACTCAGTCTCAGAGGTCAGAGCTCGAGAGCAAAAAAAAAAAAAAAACAAAAAAGTTGTTTCGGATTTGATGCCATGCCGAGAAACTGGAGTCCTTTTCCCAGGCTATTCTGACGCCATGCAGCAACAGCGCTCCCCACCAGCGAAAGAGTCTGCTCACTCCCCGTAACTTTACACCACCATCATACCGTACGGCGGTGTCCCAGAATCTGCCGAAGATGAGGAGGTAAGCTCACAGGGAAATGCTCGGATCTGGCTTGCGAGCGTGGCTGTCTCCCTACGCCTGGGAAGGCAGTGAAAAAGGAGACCGGTAAAATTCTTTCAGGCCGTCGTACTTTAACTCGCGGAGAACTTTAGACGCTCCACGTATCAGCATGGTAAATTTATTATTCAGAGAGTTTTGATTAGTACGCTTGCCAAATACTTTTCTGGATTTTTTTATTATTCACAAACTTTATTATCTCTATATATATATAATTATTGCTGCATTTCTAATAATGATGTAAGCTTGCAGGTCTGCTTTTTCACTTTCTCCGGCACTTATTACCTATTCTAGATTTCATAGGGTTCAAATTTTACCGGCTTTGTGCGGCCAACACAAGATTTTTTTGCATGCCGTAGAAGATGCACTTTGCGTGGGAAAAAGGTGGTTTGAATAGAGAAAAATAACAGACCAACCCAAGACTTCGAGGAGAATAAATTACTATCTTTAAGATGATATTTGTCTCTACTCAAATAAATTTATTAACGGGCTTGTGGCAAATCACTCTCAACATACAATACAGCGACTTTGAAGAAACTTCCAAAAATTTTAGAAAACTGTTTAAAAACTACAAGAATAAATATTTTAAGAAAGAAGGGAGAAGTTTATCATTTCTAGTTGCAAGGCTCTATATATTTATAGAGCCTAAATAGAAATATGTTTTTTCAATATAAATCTGAAATTTAATATCGACGGTTGCCGCACAATGGTAATTCAATACAAAAACATTTTTTCAAAGTCAGGAGGCTTCAATTTTAAATTGAAGTCAATTCGGTAAAGATATCAAAAAGAGAAGTATCTTTAAAAAATTAATTGTGAACTTTACCTCTTCCTTATTTTTTTATTTTATAAATGTCACAAACTATCCAACATTTTGTTCCTCTCAAAAGAAGAGAGTAGATTAGTAAACTGAAATTAACATCTGTGAATATGAAAATGCAAGCTCACCAAGGATTTCTGGGATCTCTTGAAGAAGTGAACATTGCTATTGAAAAGCCATTGGGTGGTGGGCTAGGGAGCATAACTATCTCCCTCAGCTTGGGAATGCAATGAAAAGGGTGGGAGATATAAGTATTTTAGATTGTGGTACATAAACTTGTAGAGACTTTACTTTGATGTGAGAATCAGCACAATATTTTTTTTTCTTGATCAATTTATAAAACTTATATAAATTAGCATTTTAGAGAGCAAGTGTTTTTTATTATAAAAAAACTACAGTTGAGGCATGTCGAGCAAGAGGAATGGGAGAAAAATAGATAATTATTGTTGGAATTTTAAGAATGATGCAGACTTTCTAATCTTTTTCTTCCTTTCTCTAGCATTTATTAACTACTCTATGATTTTAGAAGCTTCTAACTTAAAACCCTATGGTATGTGGCTATATATAGTATAGAAGATAGACTTTGTTCCTCTTAAGAAAAGGTATCTACTCCTTTCGATTTTAAAAGTAATAATGGAGCATCTAAATTAGAATTTACGCTATTAATCATGATCTATAATGCAAAAACTATCTTGATCGATCCAAAAATCATGTACTTTAGTAGTTTCTAATCTATCTATTAAGTGGGTACATAAATGAATGATTAAAATGATATGAGATCTTATTTTGATATGATCAAAGTATTAAAAACATAAGTCTATCATGAGTAATGAGATGGATTTTCAATTCAAATACTTTATCATGTATTTTAGCGTATAATGGAAACTGCCATTTAGTAATATAGGTTTGATCAATGATATTGATCTTCAAGCTAAATGCTCCATTATTAATTTTGGACTCAAGAGGCATAGGTACCTTTTCATCTTGAAAGGGGCATTATATATTTCATATAGTAGATAGTGGAAGGAGGTATAATATGTTATTGGTGGATTTAACTTTGCCACGAGCAAGTTAGGTTGCTTATAATTGACAAAAGAAATTCACTGAACTAGCTACTCTCATCATTTTCTTGGTCCAAAATAAGATTTATTTGTTTGGTTTTTCATAACTAGAGATCCAAACTCAGCTCGGCTCAACAAAAGCCCTCTTCAGGCTTTTGATTGTCGTGAGGTAGAATTGAGGTGGGTTCCTACAATAGATCAATTTAGGGAGATATGACTTAAAGTGGCTTTAGTTTAGGAGGAGGCAAAAGCAACTGCAGCAAAGCAGATTCTTTCAGTCCACTTATACCAAACAAAGTAGATCCTAAATTGACATTAATTTCTACCTCGATCCAAACTCTTCCAAAAACATTAACAATAATGATCCGTGGAGTGCTAGAATCATTGGTTGTAATAAATCCCAGCGCTCGAACTTCTAGCAAATCAAACACTCCTAACATTTTAGTTTTTTTTTTTAATAAAACACATACTCTAATTTTTACACCGATACTTTCCATGCTCATTTTATACAATAAATATATTCTACCGAAAAAAATGAATATATTGTAACAATTTCACATACCTTATTTTTATTAGATTTATTTTAATATATTATTTATCTATTTAAGTTAAAGATAAGTTTGTTGTAACTTTTTTTGAAATTTGAAAAACTTTGGGAGGAGGGTTAAAATCAAACCTGGGCCAAGCCCATGGCGGGCCCTCCCGGAGTCCTCCGAAGGGACAATAAGAAAGGGGCTCACTTTGGCTTCATTTACGGAATTGCCAAGCGGGAACAAAGCGAGCTGTAATAAAAAAATGATGCTTTAAGATTTAAACTCATGCAACATGAGAATAGAAAAGGCCAAGGTCATTTCGACGAGGAAATATTTTGATAGGACGGAAATGCCCCTGATCCTCCTCCTAGCTGTCATCCACTTCACTTGTGGTTAGGTATGCCATTTATTTTGGCGGCCAAGCAACCGCCCGCCGGCGGGAAAGCCGTTCATGAAGGGTGGCATCCTATGTAATTTAGGCCCAATCTGGTGGCAAACACGGGAAGAGGGGGCAATGGCCATTTTATCCTGAAGGCATAAAGGAGTCTGCTGTTCCATAAGCTACACCAGATCAGTCCCCTCCGCACCATGTAAGAGACCTCTATGTATGACGTCACGTTTATTCGCTGGGGTCCATGTTTGTGGCCGTTGGGTCCCACTTTGGGACCGCATGTTTGGTCTATAGCGGTGCCTCTTCCCGTTTATATCTGATACCATGTAGGTTTATCCCCATTATGGAGATGGATATTTCCATCCATTGAATCTGCTCTTCATTCCTTCCACTATAGATTTCCTTCAATCAAAGATCCAATATCACTATCAATCAAAGAGCTTAGATAACACTAATGCTAGCACACAAAAAATTTCTCCCATATCGCGACAAAAAATAGACGCAATTCATGAATTTGATAATTGTTGAATTGCCACATTAGAAAAATACACATGAATTCTATTAGCACTCTAATAGCATTGAATAACGGATAAACATGAAGTGAAGGGTTTAGAATTTGATCACACAAAATTGGACTTGGAAACTATGATCATTATTTTGTGCAATTAAGCATTATGGCATTGTTCGAACTTGACAACATCATATAAAGTTAGGATGCACTGTGATTGAAAACGATCCTGCCGTGTGTGTGTGTGTGTGTGTGTGTGATGTTTAATTGTGATTTTGAATAGTTTCAGACAATGCGACCTCAATGATAATCACACGAGAGCAGCCGATGAGTCCAGTACTGTTCCATGCAGGTCACAATAAGTTCTTACCTTTATAAACTTGGATGTGAAAAAATAAGATAATCAAGGAAGAAGAAAGCAAGAGAATATTCTTAATAAAGAAAGTATACTATATTAAGACTCTTCAATGCTAAAAATCCATTAGCATTTCCTTGGATCACTCTCCAGCTACTTAGAATCCCCAACTGCCTATGCCCATGATCCACTAAGGTTGTGAGAAGGAACTTGCAAGCATACTTAATGATGAAGAACCTTATTTTTGCATATCAAAAATTAAGTTTAATGCCAATTTATAAAGTTTTGGATCTCTAGCAGATGCCTCTAGAACTTTGAAAAAAAGAAAAGAAAAATGGGTCAAAACTTGCAGGGAATCTAACTTCTCTATTCTAGCCGATAGTCTGACTTGAAGCCAGTCCAGCTCATACAAAACCACTTCTAGTCCTGATGGAAAGCATTATGAGTTCATACTTTGGTTGATCTCCTTTCCTCTCTCTTGGTGCACCTTCTTCTGTTACTTTATTTCTGGTCGGATTTTGTTCATCGTTGCTATCGCCCTTAATTATCAGATCTCGGTTATTACTGCTATCATCCCTATCAAATCTCCATTATTACAATTTACAGCTGATCTCCTTCCTCCCCCTTCCCTCGATCGGTTGGCCATGGCTGTGTCAGCTTGCCTCTCACTAGTGGACAAGGAGTTGGCTCAACAATTGAATGCTAGGTACTGGTGGTTGCCATACAAGAAGGGTTTGAGATTGGAAAAGAAATCCTTTAGCAATTTTTGGATTTGGTTATTCATCATGGAAAGAGAACTTTCTTCTTTCTTTAATCACGTCTATAGGTAAGACAGTCGCTGGCCCTGAATGTTGATAGAATTTTATTTGCTAGAAAATTAAGTTTTTTTTTGGTTAGGTTATTATATTCTTTGTAAATTTTGAGCAACAAAGTTTCTTTGTGACAGTGTGTGAAGGTGAAGAATAGTTCTCGGAGGCAAATAAATAATTGGAAAGAAATGGAAAAACCCTCCATTTTTATGAAGGAAATTCTCTCCAAAATTCTATTAATATGTAAAACTCTTATAAATTTCTATATAATAGATCAGAAGTATGAAGAGGACTAAAATCCTAATATGAGCATTAAATCCAATACAAAAAATCATACTGAAAATAAGAAGATATACTAAATTATTGAACCCAAAACAAGGAAACTTCACAAAAATTAGTGATGTCTCAAATTAAAATTCACAGAAAAAATCAGCAAAATATTTGATTGTCCAAGTCAACTATATCTCTCATTGATAACAAGGGTAGAGAAGAAAAAGTGGAAAATAGAATGGAAAACAAAAGCATAATGAAGACATACACATGAGTGAGAAATGGGAAAACCAACCTATTCCGACACTTTTTGCAACCTTTAGCGACGCTTATACGCGTCGGCTAAAGTTCTGCCGACACAATGCAAAGCATCGGCGATACCGAAGTGGAATACTCAACGGATAAATTCCTCACAGTTTTCCTCATGGTTTTCACCGATGCTTTAAAGCGTCGAAAAATACCGACGCTTTAAAGCGTCGGTAAATTCTGTTTTTGCCAACGCTAATGAAAGCATTTAAAGCGTCGGCATAGGCGTGCCGGGCCTGTGCCATGATGTTTTTTACCACCGCTTAAAAGCATTGAAAATTGTATTCTTTTAAAAAAAATAAAAATACAAATTCATATTATAAAACAAACATTGTAACAATATGAACCTGTATTACATTAACATTGACAGAAACATTCAAATCATTCAAAATATTTATATTGTCATATGTGATTAAATTTACATAATAAGTTTAGAATTATAATGTACTTTGAAAAATAAGAAATATATACATATCAAACTCTATAAAAAATAGTCTAGAAGGTATCAGGGATGAGATTCAGCTCCATCATCATCATTTCTACGAGCGTTTGAAGTATCAGGAATCTACAGAAAAAAAGAGAAACCTTAGAAGTTAGGAATAATGTGATACATTAACTCATATATCATAATTGATAATATGTAAAGTATTTAAATATATATAGTTATTTACCTGAGAAGGAAGAAATAGTTATTTACCTAAGGACTAGAAGAGGTCGCTCGGTGCCGGAGAGGACGAAAATGGAGCAGTATCACTTTCTCAGGCGCAGGGGATGGGGTCGGCCGGTCGGCACTGTAAAGGAGGGAGGAGGAGAGGAGGTTGCACCACAGAGGAGGTTGCACCGCAGAGGAGGTCGCTCGGCACCAGAGAGGAGGGAGAAGGACAGGACAAGGGTTGGTGCCGGAGAGGAGGGAGGAGGAGGGGACACAGGTCGGCTAGCTCTATTAGGGCTTGATTGAACGAGGATGGAGGGAGAAGGGGGCGGCCGCGGGTTTTGATGGGAATGTGGTTTTCAATGATGCATATAAGCGTCGTTTTAGCCCAGGCATACGACGACGCTAATAAGCATCGTATATTGCTGACGCTTTTTAAAAGCATCGTATACACCGAAAATTACCGACGCTTGTAAAAAGTGTCGGCAAAAAAGCGTCGGTAAAACCCTTTTTTCCTGTAGTGGGAGGAGAGGGGGGTAAAGGAGGGAGGGAAAGATAGGAGAAACTCCTTTGTGGCTCTATATTTTGATATATTCCCATTTTCATTTCAATTTTATCTATTAATTATATGTTGAAGCAGCAGCGCTAGACTGGTAACATATCATATCAATATGTATGCTCATGAATAAGCTATTGCATGTGAGTATATTCTAAATAAACACTTGGTTTAGATGATTTAAAAGTTCTATAATTAATTATTAAGAGAAAAGACAAAAATATTCAATAAAAAATGAACTATATAGGTTATTTAATTCAAGATTAGTCTTGTTTTTGAGGATATCAGCGGTAACGTCTTTGATTGAACCTGGAAGCCACCCAAAATTTGTTAAAAGGGAGTTAATTATGTACAACCTATTGAAAAATAAGAAGAAGAAAAATAAAAAGAAATTATTAGCTACAATCTAAATTGTGTAAATGGTGGACCAAATAGTTTCTCATAGGATCTGTAACACCCAACCCTGTTAATCAGGAACTGGGCCTAATTTACTTGACCGGCTCAGATGTAAGATTTGAAGTAGGAGGCAAAAAAAGAATAGAAACCTATTCTGCTTAAAGTAGGACACTGAAGAAAAAAGATGCAACCCTATTCAATTTGGAGTAGGAAACTGAAAAAAAGGGGATAAAGCCTTGTTTGCAATAGAGTAGGAGATGAAAAAAAGAATAAAGCTCTATTTGACTTGGAGTAGGAAACAGCTCCTTCTCGACCTTGATTTTCTATGAGAGCTAGAAACCCTAGTCTCCAATGGCTATTTAAAAACCCCTAAACCCCTTTTGCCTTATCATCGATAGCTTTTGCCAGTCACCAGTGCTAGATCACCGTTGGTTCCTTTTTTTTTTTCTCTTGTCTTCCAACGGTCTTGGTTCATGGTGCTCACTGGAGATTTCAGTTGAGCATTTGCTAGAGTCTTAGGTCCTAAGAGGGATCATCGAAATTATTTGGATCTCTAGTTTGATTTCACTTGGAAAGTAAGTGATGATCTATCTTTTCTAGATTTTTTATTTACATAATATTATTTTTACATCAAAAAAATTGTTAATCGATTTATATGTGTTTTATGAATTTTATGAGATGGTGTTTTGAATAAAAAATAGATATATAATTTGGAGTAATATTTTTCATACTATTGTTATATTGTTTACTAATCTTCCATCATATATGCATATTTTGATTGGATTATGACAAATATGTTATTTCATAAAAAAACTTTGATATGTATTAGATTTTAATTCTTAATCTATCTATGTTGTGAACTCTGTTAATTGGGGGTTATACATTGGCACTCTGACTATTATTGAGCTCATTGATTTTGTTTTTGGCCCTACTATAGGGTATAAATATAGTATTCTAGCCCACTCCATATGGTATAAGTATGATATTCTGGCCTACTCCATAGGATATGAGTGTGCTATTCTAGCCCACTCCGTAGGATATAAGTGAGGTTTTGTTTCTAACCTAGCCACAGAAGTATAAGTATGACCATAGTTAAAGCCTGTTGAGTTGAATGTGATTTATTTCGAATAATATTTATGATTATGTATATGAATATTTGAAAGATATGGATTTTAATGGATTGTATTTCGAAACGAAATTGGTTAAGTTTTTACACTGATTCGTGGTAATTTGTGTTTCACTATTGTATCTTATATTATTACATAAGTTATCTAGTTAGGGTATTCATTACTTATCGGGCTATCAAGCTCATTATTATTCTTTTTTTTTTACAGATCTGAGAACTAAGATGGCACAGGGTTATGATCAGGAGAGTGACTAGATGTCAAATTTGATATTTTTAATTTTGATCAGGATTTGACTAAAGTTTGATGCAAGATCTTCTAAATATTATTAGTTCTTTAAGATATCAAAATTTTATTTTAGTTATTTAAATTAAAGTTTGAACGTTGATTATTTAAATTTATTCCACTGTTTATTTATGATATCGTGATAAGATGCCTTGCATGTTTGTAGGAAAAGTTTTCTATGAGTATACGATAGTTGTTGTGATCTCTAGCTCACAATCTAGGGTCGGAGGCATGATAATTAATATGGTATCAGAGCATAAGTACATGAATTATAACATATAGAATCAGATATAGGATGAGTATAGGTTGGTAGACACTAGAGATATTGAGATGTAAATCCATATTTGTTACAAAATAAATTATTAAAAGAATTGAAACATGCTATTAGAGGATTTCTATTTAAAGAAAAAATATTTTGCATTGTCTATTTGATACTTTTGGGTCTTTTTATTGAAACATATTTAGTGAATCCATAAAACATTGGCGGTTTAAATCAGAGTTGCATAGCGAAAGCATAGTAAATTAAATTATTTTGAAACTAGTCAGACACTACAACTTTAATTTGAGAAGTGTTATGTGAGATACTGGGCTGAAGCCGGCAGCCCCAGCCGACTTCAGCCCAACACCCCTTTTGGAAGGGGCAGAACAGGGG
>JAOXJJ010000168.1:209403-226812 GCA_025769935.1 Phoenix roebelenii
TAATCC
The DNA here is from genome assembly GCA_025769935.1 of Phoenix roebelenii. Taxonomy (NCBI): domain Eukaryota; kingdom Viridiplantae; phylum Streptophyta; class Magnoliopsida; order Arecales; family Arecaceae; genus Phoenix; species Phoenix roebelenii. Next base: position 209,410 of record JAOXJJ010000168.1, read on the forward strand.
TTATCTATCTACGAACGGTTTTTGAATAACGTTCATGCGATGAACGATTGATCCCGCGCATGCCTCTTCCGTTGCATCTGAATTTTTTTAAATTTTCTGTGGCATGGGCGGGTTCTAACATCCTCTTTGAACTCCTCAGAGGCGTGATATTTCTTGATTGCCTCCGCAACCTTTGCCTTCGCACGAATAGCTTCCTCCCTCGCTTCAGCGGCCTCTCACTCAACCTAGACCAGCTTCTCGGCAAGCTCTGCAACCTTTTTCTTAGAAGCGCAGTAGTCCTTCTTGGTCAAGGATAGTTGCCCCTCCATGATGATCACTTGGGTCTGCGTGACTGAGGCATGTGCTTCTATCAATTCAACTTTGTCGTTGGCTATCTTCGTCATCAGCTTAACCCGCCGATCCCGCACCTCGGTAGCCTCCATCCCCACCTCGACCAGACGGGTGCACTCCTCGGCGATCTCCACCTTCGCCTCGTGCTCTGAGATGCGCCACAAGAGTATCTTGATCCTCTCATGCACGTAGTTGACATCAAGCGCACATGAAGAAAAGAGGAAGTCATTGACTGAGGGAAATTTATGAAACTTACCCGAATAATCGTGGCATAGGCCTCGTCAAAGAAATTTATGTCATTGACGGAGAATACGAGTTTCCTATCGGCTCAAAGTTGCATGGCTAGCTCCCTCGCCACCTCGAGAGTCTTTAGAGCCAAGGCGGACTCTTCGACCTCCCGATTTGAAGAGTGGGTTCGGGACACGCAGGCTGGGGTTAAACCATCCTCCTCGCCTGGGGCGGATGGCCCAAGGTCCGATCGACCCCACACGCGAACCTTGAGAGGTAGCCGGCACGAAGGTGGGGCGTTAGATTAGGGTCCAGCAAAACCCCCTCCGGAGGGGCTGACCCAACCGGTTGAGCGACCTTGACCTGAGAGTCAAGCTCTACAATCTTCCCCCGCAGAACAGGCACCACGAGGGAAACTGCAGGAACCCCCCCTCCCCTTGACCTCTTCCATCGAGGAGCCCCATCCTCGGCAGCCAAGGCTAACTTCTTCTTCACCTTCCTCTTCTCGCGAATCAGCGAGAGATCGAACTTCATGGCGGCAAGAGTTGCAAAACCAAAGACAAAGTTACTCCACAACATCAAGGTGGAAAGACAAAAAAGACCCCAAAAAAGCTTACCTTGGGGGTCGGGTGGGCTCAGACAAGTCATAATCATAGCCTCCTTGAACAACAGCTCCTACAGGATGGGGATCTCGGATTGAGATTCCAGAAGCCTATCCAAGTCTCTTTAATCGTTGTCGGACAACCTTGGGAACCAGTTTAGGTCCCTTTGAGGGGTCCCTCTGAGGTGCGTTCCCTATAGTGCCAAATCCCCATGGCTGCTCGGAATGGACGAAAAAGAACCTCCCTTTTGATCCATAGATGGAAGAGGAGTACCTCAGAGCAGCTGACGGTCTTTCCGAGGAGAAAAATGCCACCAAATGCTATCTTGAGGATGCCTCCTCAGGATGAAGCATCATCAAAAAAAGGGGACCAAGGCCCGAATGTTCCGAAGAAAATAGAGAGAAAGAAAACCGACTAAGACCTGCCAAGAGTTCGGCACTAGTTGGGTCGAAATAAGGCAGTAGGACCCCATTAGTTGAACAATGAAGGGGTAGAGAGGAAGTCTCAGCACAACCCATAGAATCTCCTCATACAAGCTGAGCCGAGAAGGACATGGGTTAGTCACCCGATCATTAAGACCGGCGAGCTCGAAGGTGAACTCGGGGGGCACAAAGTGTTGAGCTCGGACGAGGTCTACTTTCTCCCAAGGATGAATACCTCATAGTCTGAGCTGATCAAACCTCAGACTCAGCCTTATCCAAGGGTGAAGGTTGCCAACCTCGAGAAGAGCAATCAAACGGACGACTCTCCTTTGAGGCATTGGCCTCAACCCGCTCATGGTGACACGAGAAATACGAAGGAAAAGACCTAGAAAAAGATGAAGAAAGATAGAGAAGACAAGGAAGAAGACCAGAAAAGGATTGAGCAACCAAAGAGGAAAACCCACAGAACTTGGAGAAGCATGGAGGATCTCGACGTCGGAAGCAAAAGAGTTCGTCGGGATGCCACCCAGAATTTTGGATGCTCGGGTACTTGGTTGGAGGGGTAGATGGAGCAAAAGGTAGAGTCCAAGGGTTAGAGACGCCTTTATATAGGGGTGCTAACGGCTTTGATCGGAGCACTAGTTCGGCTATCCGAGCAGAACGAGCCACGTGCCAGTGAAGGGTACGACACGGGCGATCCACACAGATCGTTGCATTAATGGCGTCTCGGAGTTGCCCCGTAATAATGACTTCTTAGGATAGCCCGAATCCAACGACGCTTCGAGAGGACCGGTTGACACACTTAATGTCCTGACGAAAATCTCGCCCTTAATCGAGGCGACTGTTTGACATTCATCGCCCAAATCGGAATATAGTTCGGCCTCGAAAATAGGGGCTAAATGATGAGAGAAATATGAGACACCTCGACCTCAAGCCAGCCGACCCCTCTAACCTTGGACATGAACCAGGGTGAACGACTTTTGCTCCGACCTAGGAGTTGCCAGCCGAGGAGAACCATCAACATGCATTAACCAGGCCTAACAACCCTAATAACTGATAGCCTATCCATCCACAGTCGTAGCAACCTCACGTTTTGCATCAAGCCTGCGCACACTTAGCTCATACAGACTGACCCCCGCATTGCGACTGTACAACTAGTTACTGCCTGACATCATTGCCTATCACATTAGCCTAGGTAACGATAAGATTAGCTCTCCTATATAAAGGGGTTAACTCGGGGGACTTAAGGTAAGTACATAATAAGCACTTGATCACTATCACTTAGAGACCACTTTCTGCTGAGATTTTTTTCTTCCACACTATTGCATCGTTATTCTGATTTAGGCATCGGAGGGGCCCTTGTCAGAAACTCTTCGGCAAGTGGAATTCTTGTAGGCTACCCAACGGAGGAGACTAGTGTCGGCACCTCAACTAGCCTGCTTAGCTCGCCTCCAACCTCAAGGTTGTTCAAGCTGCACTCCCACCTCGGTCTGGATTCGACAGCAACATATTCAAATCCCGACGTGCTTTTCAAATCCAAGATATTGTCACGCTAATTGATAGATGCTATTGTACCGAGGATGAAAATAGATCGGATAATATCTGTTAGGGTCCGTTTTCGTATCCAAATCTATCTGAATATGGATAGAAAGTTAAGCATCCGACTAATATGTATCCATAAAAAAAATGGATATGGATAGACAACTATTCAATCCATATCTGATTATCTAATTTTACTTGTAATTCTATTTAATTTTATATAGCACTCATAAAATTTTAAAAAAATAAATGACCACATTAATATGCTATTAACCTAATTTATCATCCATTTAGTAATATCTTTGATTCTATGGTTATAAAATTTAATTATCCGATTTATATTCAATTCCGTTTAAAATAAATATGGATATGAATTTTTGCATTCGACTAATATCTATATCTGTATTCGTCAAACAAATCAATTATAGATATGGATATGCTAATACCGATCCGTATCCAATTCGATTTTAGTATTACATTATACACAATATACTCTTTGTGGTTGGATTTGGTATCCTACGATTATATGATCATGTAACAAAGAGGTATCATCAGCTGCAACGGCTGTGGGTTTGCTTACAAAAACTATGCACGGGAACAAGCCTTGACCAAAATCTGCACACCGAGTCTGAAAAGTTACAAAACCAATCATCTAGCACAATAATGGATTAGTAGGTTTGTAAAAATTTCCAGCCTAAATCCTACACATAACCTTTTGATATGAAGCAGGCACGAAATCTAAGAAAACATTAGTGTAAGAGTTGCTCAAGCACCTAATATATAATTTTTTTATTCCCAGCAAAACAGAGGCCAAGTGGGATCCCCACAATATCAACTCGATATGATCTGGATTCCTGCACATCATGAGCAAGAAACATATTTGTTGGTGTTACCATTTGTTTCCAAGAGGGATATTTTTTTTTTTTTCATTACCAAAAAGAAAAAAAATGCCGGCTCAATACTTGCTGGTTACCATTTTCATGACATAATGCACGAGATCAACTTGTCCAGCAACAAAGAAATGCCTTATTCTTCCACTAATTTCTACAACTAGACAGCAAATATAAAATCAGTAGCCACATGTCACATTATAGAGCATCATATGTCACATTATTCCAATGATTGGACAACCATAAAAGCATCTACCTAATGCAATTATTTGTACCATCAGAGTGCCAGAATTCTTCCTCAGTTCTAATTATTTCATGGAAACAGAAGGGCAAGATAAGATGCATGTCCTGAATATTTTATAATTCAAACTGCAGGGATCAAGGTTTCATGGACTGCTACACATTATTGAATCAGGATTAGTTTAATTATGATGCATTATTTTATGCTTCTGCGGTGACGTTCGTGGATGATCATTCTAAAATATTCCAGGTTCTTTGTTTTTTTATTCAATTTGGATCATTGGAGTCAAAAACTCCAATTAAATTATTAAAGAACAGACGCAAACAAGAATCTGTTGAGAACTCCATTCTCAAGTGGAGGAAGGCATCATTAGCACTATCACCAAACAATTATAAAAAGGCGTCTCAGTGCACAAGGCTTTTTTGCGCACAAAGCTTTCATTTGCTGCTGCAGGGCTGTTTCGATATTTAGAATCCATTACATGCGATTTATAATAGAGTAACCTTACCACTGTATCACAATAGACCAAATTATAATGGCTCATAACAGCCTTGAAACACCATTATACTATTTTACATATTAATCATCAGCATTGGAAACATGTATTACAAACTTAGTAACTTAGTGCAAGCATCATCATAGCAATATTAGCAATTTTGAGCATCTAGTTAGCAGTATTCTAGTTATATGTAACAAGCAAAGCCTCCAAATCTCAGAATTTACGTCACTAGTATTCAGCACATGCAATCCACCTAAAGAAAGAGCATACAAGGGTGAGCTTGTTGAAGCATTACTACTCTAGTAAGCCTTATCATAACAAGATAGACCTACGGAGGCATCAGAGTAGATTTTATACGAGAGCATATATTTGTTCTTATTCAAACAACATCTAATGATTGATGGTTGCTCAGAAATTGGAATTCTCTTTTTATATAGCAGAAGATTGTAACAATGATAACACATATATTGCACATATTTTAGAACATGTGTACACTTTTGTCATTTTTATATTCTAATACGGCAGCATGAAAGCATACTATTAAAGTGTATGAAATAGGGTATCAAGCATATAATGTACACAGTTGGTTTTTAGTCCAACATGATGCTATAAATATTGGACAAGCATGGTGTGGCATTCATGCATGATCTTCATTTTCAAATAATGAGGGTTTCTAATGACCATACGGCATACATGGCATCATCGGCGGCATTTGTGTTCAAAATCCAGATAGATGTCTTCCAGTGGTAGATGGATGCTGTGTGGTGCCCATAAAAACAAGCACTTTCATTTTTTTAGGTTCCAAGAGTTCAAAAACCAACCAAGCAGGTGACCACTGACTCGTTGCTTGACCTGGAGAGGATTGTTTTCAATAATGCAGATTATGAAGTGAGAGTTTCATGAAATCAAGACTAAATTTAATGGACCACTTCTATCATGTCTTGTTTTTATTTTTTTGATTAAAAAGCAATCAAACAATTGCCCTGTGCTCTTTGTTTAATTTTTTTTAATTCAAGAGAGCAGCTTAGTTTTTGCTCGTCTAATAATGGCAAATATGCTATCACCAAATGTCTTATTTTCCCTTTGCTTTGAATCCATGGTTTCCAATGGCCTTCTTTGTTAATGCATTCAAAGCAATAAAAGACACTGCAATTACTGTGTTAACGAGGCATTCCTTAAATTGCAACCAATATCACCCAATAATCACACGGAAAAATTACTGAAAGCCTACCATCCAAGCAAATTGCTACAATCATCACAGAGAAAAGGTGACCATAATAAGAAAATTGATAGTTTATGGTAGGAGCAATTTGCCATAATCATCTGATTACAGCATTATAAGTTTATAACCATACAAAAACTTAATATGAATGGCATCACATGTTCAGGAGTTACACTTAGCACGTCATCATAACTTTCGGGTTCATTAGAAATGAAACGTCATGATGCAGTCAGCGGCCAGGTGATTGATTATGCTACATTAAAGCACATGCCTATAACTTAAATTTAGCAAAGCCAGTCAAGAAAAAGCTCAGGAGTTGCTTGGAATAACATTAAAGAAATGGTAAACCTCATCCTCGTCAAAGACTCCAACCTCAGTTGAGCAAACAGAGCAGCAGACAGGCCGGAATACCGCATCATGTTCAAGATTTTCTGGGGACTTGTTAGAAGACATGCGGCCCTTGGGCTTCCTTGACTTCCGTTTTCCCTGCCGCAGTATCTGATCAATCTTGACCTTGCAGTTGAGAACGAACATGGCCCTGTACTGAGTCACATATTTCTCATGCCTGTGATGTCAAGATCATTAATGTAGTTAGGGATTGAAGTAGATGATAACTATATCAACATGATTATTACAGATACCAGTTCAGTCATTCCCCTACCCTAGCCTGCAACCTTTCACTGGTCACATTCATATATGCATCACCTCTAAATCTAAGGCCAGAAATATCAATAACAATTAAATTATTAGGTTTTATTGGAGAACAGTATATTGACCAACTCCACGACATTGACCAAATCATAAAAACAATCAACATATGAACCTTTTGAGAAAAAGTGAATGTAAGTACCTATATAAAGTTACTTTTACATCATTAAGGCCTTCACAACTTCTGCAGATTCTAAGGTCGTAATAATTCGGTGACACTATGCAAAGAGCTACAAGATGTTAGCGTACAAAAGCTAATAGCTGTTAATCCATATAACCAAGCCACTAGGCCTAATGCAACCAAGGAAATAAAACCACCAGACTCATTGTCAATGACTTGGTTCCATTCCGAGAGAGCACTATTCCAAATTTGATACATCATTAGGATACCTACCTGTGAACCTCTGAAAAAGCATGGAGTCTCGCAATTCCATTTTTTGTTTAAGTACAAAAATCCTCACTGTTGAGTTGTCAGATAAAGTGATAAGAGAGTTCTACAATTATAAACATCAAATGCTTCATGCCTTAAGTGCATAATTTTTTGTTCTTTGCACCAAAGCAGAAAATGGACCCTGCAAAAAGTTTCTACAAGATCTACTTTGTGGGGCATTACAACAAATTTTGCATGTCAGCAGCCAGAGAGGCCTACAGGCTATAACAGCAATGATACTTACTAGTCAGTATCTGTGCACATCTGTCACCACCCTGAAAACCCCATAAACTGTTGTCATCCATATGTTCTTGATGCAGGACTAGTTCAAATTGGATCCTCAAATTTACTAATAGGTGATTATATTTTTATCCTACAATAATAATATCTCCACTATTCTGAATCGTGAAATATAATTCCAGCATTCTAATTTTGCTTTCGTAGTGGTCAACTGAATATATATTTGAACAGGTAGCTAAAATTGCAAAAGGGCATGACATATAACTGTTGCAAAACAGCAATCAATAGTACTTCATAAGAGCATACACTTCTAATTTAGTTCCATTTATGCCAAAAATCTTTAGATATTATTTATTTTGATTCTGGGATCTTTTAAATTTAATTTAATACATTATGTAAGTAAAGGCTGGTTGGTTGGTACTTGGGTAATTGATTTATGATTTGAATTGTTTTTGGCAATAGTGTATTAGCTAAACAGTTATAATAACAACAATTTCATTGTGTAGCTTGTTTATGTTTTTAGTGCTGCTGCCCATTAAAACAAATGTTGTTTAATAACTAATACCATCCTTCATCAGGTTTGATTACAACAACCCAAGCACTGCAGGAGTATTTTGCATTATCCATGAAGTTACCAGTGTTTTGTATGGTATAGATTTCACATGAGCGGAAGTCTAAAACATGACCTGAAACTAGACCTACACCCAACTTTGTTGGGTCCAAATGGAAACAGAAGACCCAACCTATGGGCCAAATGGGTCCATCAATAATTAAATCAAACCTGATCCAATAAGATCCAGAAAAGATAAGGGTCCATTCTCAGCCAAATCTCAGACAACTTCAGTTGGGTTGGGCATGAGCCATGCCAGACCTGAGCCCAGCCCACTCATCAACTCATGATTTTTCATGGATGTAATAGAAAAGAGATTAGCCATGTTGCAAGTCTCGTATTGTTGGAGAGAGAGATACAGAGAGGAAAAAGAAGGCCACATCATGAAAAGTAACATGTCCCTTTTCATCCTTCTTTTGCAATAAAGACTACAGCAAATGAATTACCTCCAAGAGACACTCGAGATTCTTGTTGCACATAAATATCAAGGTAATCTTGTGGAGAACAATGATATCTCTACTTCATTAATCCAAGGATATCATGAGAAATATGTGTTTGAGTCCTAAAGAAGGATAACTATTAATTCATCTTGGATTGCATCTTGCCTTCAAATGCTATCGCATGCATGCACAGGCACACATGCATAAGTACTATATATGATAAGTACACATTGGTACATATGTATAATTTACGTACGAGATGGACTTTGCTACTTCTGAAACGCGAACCATTGTCTTAATCATTTCATTATATTAAGAGAGCTAGACCCTTCAGATTTAGGGGTTCAAAAATATGCCTGTTATTCATCCTGTTTGTAAACCTCCAAATTATGACATTGTCCTTTGTCACCCCTGATATTTTCCTTCCAACACCACCTTGATCATCATCCATTCATCAACTCAGCCAAATAGCATCACCTTTAGTACCTTTGAAGGCAGCAACATAGTGATGTTGGATGGTGATGGAGACAATAAGGTAGAAAAAAAAGGAAAGGGGATGGGGGATGGTGAAGAAGGGGAGTCAAATAGTGGCAGATGGCAAAGCAAAGGTGTCGGAGGCTAGGGGACATTGGGGCCATAGAATTATGTTGAAATTTTTATACATTAAACTAAATATTCCTGCTAGACTCATGTAACTAATTTAACTGCACGATAATATGGCATACTCTATAGTGAAAGAGGAAAAAAATTATCATACAGTATAACATACTAACAAGAGTGATATATCAAATTTTTTGGAGTTGATTAATTTATATGTTCATCTCGATCTGACTGCACCTCACACATATGATACCTAAAACTGCTATTAGCACAATATGATTTGTTATATTGAAAAGACCATGTGTTTCAATTCAGGTAAAGTGAGTAAATGAAAACATCTAAGTATTTTCATTTTTTATTTTGTGTAGCATTCATATGCGCCTATTAACAATTTGATACATTACAAAACGCTGATGTCCAAGTCTTGATTCTCTACCATTGGTTAAAGATATGTTAGTGGACTTGGTTGTTCACTAGAACTTTCTTGCTTACATTACACGAACATGAAATAATTATGTATTTAATTTTCATTTCATATGCACTTATATATCCAATTTATATATCTCTTATTTCTATGAATTACTAGTATGCATTTTGAATCATTTCTTCTAATTCTACATGCTTATGCTAAAGGAAATTTGTAACCAAATAATTTTCTTTTAGTTGTGGAGGGTCCCAACTAGCCCAATTGGTAATGATGATTGGTTTTGGATATTTTGTAATTTGGGTTTCAATCCTGCCCTCACCTGACTTTAGTTGCACATCCTCCCATCCTAGTGATTGTTTGAATTTCCTAGAATCAATTTTAAATCACAATTTTTTTTATTGTCTAAATCCTATTTCGAACAAGGTATTCACTATATGGGCAATGGATTTAAATACTATTGAAACGAGATGGTACCATCAATACCATGCCATTTCAATGCAAAAATGGGACGAGATAGTGCCTGGTCGTTGGTATCTGCAAAAGGTGCATTGGCCAGCCTGATTGAAACCGGCCAATACCAGGACTGGTTTGGCTAATATGTGGTACGAACCACATGTCTAGATAGGAATGAGTTGGTACCAACTAGTATCAAGCCCGGTCTAGCCGATACAAAGGCCATCTCAATCAGAATGATAATATTTTTTTCAAGAGAAGGTAACGAGGAAGGGGCTCTGCTAGGTGGCGTGGATGCATCTTTTGAGGCTCCATTGGCCTCTTCTAACCAGAGCAAAGAAAGCGAGACAGGAGAGGGAGAGAAAGACAGAAAGAAGATCAGGGTAAGGAAAGGGGACTGGATGGGGCATCTTGACCTTAGCAACTCCCTTGCCAATAACCTACATGTCGGAATAGGCAACGGATCCAATGAGGCACTCCCTCCTTTTTGGGCCAAAAATTGGCAAGAAAAAGAAGAAAAGAGGGAAATTCATGTCGGTCATTTTTGTTTGGCATAAATTTTGATAAGGTGGACAACATACTACAACATAGTGATTTTTGTTTACTGAAATATGTTTTATCTTTTTACAAAACATTATTATTTCTATATTAAAATATTATTAAAAATTAAATGGGCAATTTGTACATGTTGCTACTTTCTCGATCCATGTTGGCTTAACAAGTGTTACTATCGGCACCAGCACTTTGGCATCACCTCTCATTCAAAATTCAGTTTAAGATTTAAAAAAAGCATCATCACCCTAATATATCTATTAAGCAACAAAGACCCAAAATATTACAAAATGAAAGAAATAAAAAAGATTCAGTATCGTACTGGTACCCCATACTGTGAGTCAATACGAGATAGATAGGTACCATATTGGCCCAATAGAAAACCGGTACCAAGGTTAGTACTAGTATTTCAATCCCTGGTACACTAAATTGATTGGTTGGGTCGGACAAACTTTTCCCACTCCTATACTTTCTCTTTTCTACCAAAGATAAATAAATGTAGATCCGTTTAGTGAATTGCAGATATTGCAAATTTTAGTTATTGTCTGTCATTATTGAGTGACTCCATGTCTATCTCTTCTTTTAAATTATATATATATATATATATATATTGCACTGAGTCCTTCAAAAAACAAAAGAATGTCAAACATCCATCATGGCCTGATGTACGAGGAACTAGTCAATAACAAAAAGGAATTCTAAAAACTTGATTGCCATGCAAGAGTTACAAAAGAATTAAATTTCCAATATGTATAAAAGTAACAAACAAGATCCACAAAAAAAATCCAAGTAAAAGTAAGTGTTTGATAGCTTTCAATAGTATGTTAAGCGTTATATAAGAACATGATTCTGCTCAAGCACGAGCCATTTTTTGTTTTTTAATAGTTCTTCTTAATAAAGCTAACAAGACTTGCATTAGATGCTGGTAACAACTCATTGATCTTCACAAGCACGAGGCTTATTTATATATCATAGTTGATTTATTATACAAAAAAATTACTTGAAATGATTATATGATGAATATAAATGATGTACGACAACTAAAATAATAGTAATCATGAATTATTTTGCAAAACTGATATATTGCAACTAGCTGAGAGAGTTTCATGTAAATTACATCAGGAACAACCTAGGAAATTAATATATTTCAGCGTAGAAGTCCTTTCCATAATATTAGGTCTTCATAAATCATTTAAGATGATGACTATTACTGTATAGAAGATGATTGGACAGGATATAATTTGATTTAAGGCACCAAAGTCAAAGTCAAGAAAGTTTATCAAAATTAGAGTTAAACAGACTTCATATAGGATTCCAAAAATGACTACATGGTTGGTTCAATAAAGTATAACACCACTATGATAGTTGAGAGGATTCAAGTAATTAGTTACAGATTTCTTTATTATCATAAGGTACAAAGCCTGAACAATCAACACTTGTTCCAATTTGTAAACTCCAGTAATTAACTCTGACAGTCCAAAATTTAGCCATTCCATTGTGATCCAACACAATTAGGAACAAAGTAAATGATAGGAAGGTGTGCAACTGGGAGTTCCCATCCACCATGAGCTATCAAATTTTAGCATGTCCTATATTGGCCAAAGAATTGACACAAGGTCAACCACACAAGCATATTATAGAAAGCTATCCACTAGGAGATGGATGAACTTCTGTAAGCTATTAAATCGAAAGAACACTCGGCGAACTTCAATTTTACAAAATGTTGATGCATACCTTTGGCAATCCAAGCAAAGAGTGGTGAAGCATGCAGGGCAGCTAAGCACAGCATCAGAGCTCTGACCTTTTCTTTGCTTATGAACCCATAATTCATCTTTATCATCAAGATTTGGATCATAGAACTCCGGTTTAGTAGAGTAGTCAACTTCATCATCACTTGAATCTAGGACCCCAAAAAAAAAGATTATAAAACATTTAGGTGAAGCAAAAATCACCATCTATACAAAGGATGGGAATGTTCAATAACGATGTGGAAACAAATTAGATTGCTGGCATGTACTTGTTAGAACACATCAACTTAGCATATTGTATGTAACAGTAGCAGCCAGTATCTATAGCTGACAAATAAATTCCCAGATTAAATATATTACCGAGGAGGTATGCTATGTTACAAATTTCATATCCTGATTGCAAACATCATTACAATGACCAATTGCTCGGAAGTTTTCAGTCTTTAAAAAAATCAATTTTTTTTTCTTTTGGAATGGCTAGGCAATTACTTATCCCGTGATCCAAGAGTTGCAATAGTTCTAGTCAAAAGACATAACTTGATGTATTTTTAGCTAGAATAAGTCCTTTTATATTTGCCTTACATGGCCGACTTGCGTTTGTAGATGTCAGTTAAAGCACCTTCTGTGCATTGTTTAGATCAAAACAAATTCACTTACATTATTTGTATCCTGCAATTTGTGGTTTGCCCATGCCGAGTTAAGTTATCACATACCCATCATGTGATGACTTAAGTAATGCAACAACATGGCAAGCAAGTAAATCAAGTTCTGCAAACAAGTGCTTGCTTCATTAGTATACCCTGTACAGCAGAACTCTAGCATCTATCCAAAATGTTGAAATTTTTACTTGTCAACTAACCCACTAAAGAAACCTGTAGCAAAACCTTTGTAATTTTTTTTTGGTGCCATGTATAGGCTTATCAATCTGGATTCTTTCAACATCATGTATCATCTGAGGAGGATTAGAATTATTAGAACTGATGAGATATTTAGATCCTTAGTTTCTGCGTGCTATATAATAAGCATATTTGATATATAAAATATAGAATGAAAACATTGCATTTTATTTTGTTGTGAAATGAAAAGGGGAAAAAAATCAAATCAAGTTTAATGCAGGAGATAGATATTACATATTACTATCAGAGCATGGTTGATATAAGCTCATATTGATTCTTTATATATGAGATTAGACTGATCGCATTCATTCTGATTTTTTTGAAAAGAATCAGAGCAACTCTTAATTTGTTTTGCTCATGATGGTTAGTAATATTACATGTTGCAGGACAGCATGGTTCAAAGGTCAATGTCACCAAACCATGATGATGTTGTCACAAGGTGATTCTCAGAAATATCCTTCCAATATTTCATTTGTGATGATCCAAGAGGGACATATTCCTTAAGAAGAGGATACATGCTTTCACCAATCAGAAAGCCAGCAATCTCAGCTCTTTGTGCAATAAATGGCTATTGTAAAGAATAAACTAGGACGAAAGTGTGTGCATCAAAGTATCTGCAGCCTTAGCAGAACGATACAAAATTGCTCCAGCAAGAGAAAACCAAGTGCAATTTGAGAAGATGGTGGGTCATATTATGAGATCTTCGCTTCTCAAAGTAATCTTTTATGTTCCTAACTCGAATAAAACGTAGAAAGAGAGAGAGAGAGAAACTTAACTTCGAAGGGGACCAATCATTCTAGTTTCTCCAAAACAAAAACACAAATTGGTCCCAAATCTCCTTCCTATTCACCGCCATTAACATCGACATATATAAATTCACAGCAATAACAACTTTTTGAAAACCACGAATCCCTAATCCTAACATCGCTTTCAATCTGATATCTTCTGATAAGATAATGTGACAACATATTTTCTGTTAAATTCCGAATCGCTGAATATAATTTCGCCAAAAAAATTTCAGATTCGACTGGTACATTAGAAGTTCCAAAAAAAAAAAAGAGAAAGAAAACAACAAGAAGTTACGAGAATTTACCGAGTTCTTGTGGGTCGGCCGCCGCCGATTCCGATACGCTTTCGATTTCCATCGCCTCTTTCTCTCTCGGGCGTTCCATAATTCCAACTCCTATTACCTCTCCTCCTTTCGCAACCCACTCTAAAACCCAATATCACAAACTTCTGCTCTCCGGGCGATTCCCAAGCTTCTTCCAAGATTTCATCTCCCTGCGAGTATTTTTCTAGGCTTCTTCAGCCGACTCGAGGTGAGAAGAGCGGGTGCTTATGGAACCCGCGGCCCACCTTCCTTGCGGTGAGCCCACTAACTCGGCCCACTGGCCTTCTTATCTAGCCTGCGTTGGTGATGTGTCAGTGTGTCACACCTTGCTTCTCTGTGACATTTGTGTTATCTTATTGTGTTATTGGATGTATGGTTTGCACTGATATATGTGATATGGAGTTTGTAATTGAAGTTAGGTCCCAATTTAAACTTCTAGAGGGTGTTTTTCGGATTGTTAGGTTGAATCAAACATCTCGATCAGACCAAACCTTAGGAGATCAAGAATAGCCCACATGACCAATCCTATTCAAATAGGAGAAGTGGTTAATTGTCATGTGCTTAATCTTGAATTGGTTATCCATATTGTGAAATTTTAAGCAAATGAAAGAAGTTATTTAAGAAAATTTCTACATATTCATGTAAAACATGTTTAGATAGAACATCAGAAATGAGAATAAACAAGTTGTTTTTTTTTTTTTTTTTTGATAATGAAGTTAGTTTTTGATGTTGCTCATCATACATTGTTTTGCTTATGTCACTTGCACATTAGGAGTAAGAAGAAATCTAAAGTATTCACAAAATTAATGAGTTTTTTAGTAATATTAAAAGATTTAGAATAATGCAATTCCTATAGAATTCCTATAGACTTTGTACCTTCTAAGCTTGCTAAAAAGAATGCATCTAAACTTCATTTTTAAACCATGTGTTGACAGTAGCACCAATATTGAAGATAACTATTATTAGAATTTTAACTCTTTAGGTTTTATTTATAAACTTGAAATTTATCAAACAAATGTCAAGATGATTACTAAATGCCTTTTTACTATTTTCTTTTTTTTATTGCTATTATTGCAACACCCATCTGTGTAAAACGGTGTACACAGAAAGCAACATTTATGAAACTTTTCAAGAATGCAATCAAAGCGTAAGGGAATCAAAAACAGAAATTAGAATATATATACACATATATATACATATAATAGATACATACATACATACATACATATATGCATACATATATACGTACATATATATGTATTATGTATGTGGAGAGAAACTTTACAAGCAAAATGTAGGATGGTTGTACAAAAAAAAAACCTAATGCATATAAAAATGTGATGCTTTGGTAAGGAGTTAAGGCCATCTTTTGCAAAAAGACTATTAATTGGATCATAATATTTACTTGTACTTGTTCCCATATTTTTTATTAACTAATGGAGGCTTAAGTACATCATATGTCAAAAATCCTAGAAGCTAAAGCGCAGGAATAAGTATGTCAAAACTTACTCTATCCTTAAAATGATCCTAGCCTATAATATCAAATTTTCATTTATTCTCATAATACCCCTATTAAACCTGCCAATTAAAAATATCTATTGCTTTTCAACCCCATGGATCATATATCCTATTTCCTAAGTTATTCTCAAATTCCCCTCCCCAAGGAAGCTCTATAATAGCTATCATATTCTTTTCTCTCGATAGATTACTGGTTAGAACATGCAGAGATTTTGTATATGTTATAAACTTGGTTTAAGATGAACTCCCTACAATCTACAATTATATAATGTTATTTGAGATGGACTCTATTGCCGTTGAAATCTGGACCGACCTTGTGCAGGATGCAAGGTTAGAGAGCTTAGCATATCATTTGCTTAGGTCAGTAGGGTTGGTTTGGGATCATTGCTAGTCTTCGAGTTGCTGTGGAAGAGCTGGGTGATGTCAGTCACGCTCGATTTGGTACTCCTATGCTCAATTCGATCTGAAGTAAAAAATACGGAAGTCTACTTGCCGGGGAGTGTTTGATGGGAGACCCTCCGATGCCTAAGTCATGCACTAATCTTAGGCAACAAAAGAGATTTGAGATAACGAAATGGCAGCATGGTGGTAGGATCGAAGAGAACGTATCTAGAGGTCTCCCAAGTGTGCTTTATATAGGCGAGAGCATGCACCTATCGTCGCAGGGATAAAAGTGGACTGGATAATATCCGTTCGGACCCATTTTTATATCCAAATCTATTTTGATATGGATAACAACTTGAACATTCGATTAATATCCATAACCGTATGCTATCTATCAAAAAAAATGGATATTATGGATATAGATAGACAACTACCCAATCCATATTCAAATATCTAATTCTATTTGTAATCCTATTTAATTTTATATAGCACTTATAATTTTTTAAGAAAAAAATATATTATTACCATGCTATTAATTTGATTTACTATCCGCTTAGTAATATCTTTAATTTTATGGTCATAAAGTTTAATTATCTAATTTATATTCATATTTATATCCATATTTATATCATACTTCCAATATCCGATTTGTATCTGCATCTATTTAAAATAAATATAGATATAAATTTTTGCATCTGACTAATATCTGTATCTATATCTGCATTTATCAAACAAAATAAATATGGACATGGATATACTGGTATCTGATCCATATTAGATCCAATTTCAGCCCTATATCGCCAACTAAATCAGGCATGTGCATTAGTTGTTATAGTAATAGCCTGCACATCTTGCTCGAAGATCACATCCGTGTATTTTGCCTGCGCCGATAGTTTTCATACCGTGCATGCAAAAAAATTGTTTGCGATCGTGAGCTGAACTACTACTAGCTGGAGGAGAGTTTGAAATTTGAAGAATTCTCTACGCTCTATTTAGGTCAGTGCATGATAGGCTCTCAATGGTCACCCTATGGCTACATGACGAGCTTTTATTGCTTGGCTTGTCACATTAGTTGTGATCGATTCATAGATGTATCAGGCTCAAATATTTTATTTTTTACTAACCTCGAAATCTTATCACTTAAACCATCATTTGTTTACCATCTCTCTTAATATATGGAGTGGCAATGTAAGAAAAATAGAACATGTGGATGTGAAAGTTTTATAGTCGCAATATGCCTCTATACTAAAACAATCTGCTGGACCCAACTTGGGTCCCTAGTTTCTTGGACTAGATTCATTGGACACTTGATC
>JAOXJJ010000168.1:234507-249788 GCA_025769935.1 Phoenix roebelenii
ATAATGTAATATATATTATATTTATAGTATAATACAATAATAAAGATATAAAATATTATAATTATTAGTATTAATTAATTTCTCATAATATAACATAATATTAAATTATTTAAAATAACATATTAATGTATTATGATATAAATATTTATTCATTGAAATGTATTTATTTATTATCTTATTTATTCATTCATTCATTCATTCATTTATATAAATATTTATTTATGCATTTATTTATTTATTTATTCTTTTCTTTTCTTTTCTTTTCTTTTATTTTCTTTTCTTCTCTTTTTTTTCCTTTCCTTTTCTTCTTTTTTTCCTTTTCTTTTTCTTTTCTTTTTTCTTCTCTTCTTCTCCTTCCTTCCTCTCCCCCTTCCCCATTCTTCTCCTTCCGCGCGGCCGGCAGCACGGAAGGGGGCCAAGCCGCGATGACTGCAGAAGGAGGCCAGGTCATGGCCGGCGATGCCTGCGGTAGTCTCGGCGGCTGCGTCTGGCCTCCTGAGAAGGGTTCTCCTCCTGCATGGTCGACGGCGTCGGAGGGGGTGCAGCACTACGACGGGGGAGAGGGAGGGGGTGCAGCACTACGGCGGGGGAGAGGGAGGGGGTGCAACACTTCCGCGGAGGGAGAGGGTACAGCAGCAGGGGGCGTGCGTTGGGAGAGGAACAAACGGTCAGAGAGAGGTTTTTGGGAGGATTTTTTTTTAAATTGAGGTATTTTGGTCAAAATACAGCTTCCCGACAAAGTTGAAAACAGCATTTTCGGAAAGCTCCAAATTAGAGCTTCTCCCCAAAAGCTGTTTTCAGCTTTCCAAAAAAGCTGAAACAGCTTTTCAAAAATTTTACCAAACACTATTTATTATCTAAAAGTGCTTTTGGAGGGCCAGAAAGTGATTTTTGGCCCTCCAAAAGCTCCCCCAAACGGGGCCTTAATATGGATTGCAAACTATTGGCTAGACCTGAATTATAATCGGATTATATAGTGTTCATTTCATTATTACTGTAAACCATTATCTCAATTACAAATTGATCAATATAAATTTCAAAGTCTACAAACTTTCAACAATCTTCAACAACTTAATTCATACAATTTCATCATACAGAATCAAACGAACTTGCTTTTTGGATGCAAAAAAGTTCAACAACATGCTCATGCTTGGACCCCTAAGGTTATGACACCCTCGTAAAGCTCCACAATCTAGGATCCTCTCGGATCAGCAAAGATAGCGCTAGGAAGATAGTAATATTTTCATTTCATGAATTTAATGGATACTCATGATAGAAAGAATCCAAACTTTAATAATATTTATAATAGTGTGTATATATATATATTCATTGTCTATGGTTATCTTATAGGCTTAACATTTTGTTAAGCATGTTTTCAATCACTAGGGGCTCGTTTGGTTCGCGAGAAAAAAAGAGGGAAAAGTGTGGTCAACGGGAAAGTAATGAGATGCCTCTTGTTTGGTTGGAGTTTTCAAAGGAGAGATAGACGGAAAAGTTATATTCTCATGGGAATATGATTCCCACATTGTCTATGGCATGTTTGATTTTCCCATGAGAAATATGGGAAAGTTATTTTTCTATGAGGCGGGAATCACTTCATTTTTATTTTTTCCCAAAAAGACCCTTCAGCATTAAATAAGCATTAAAGAGACATTAAAGACTTAATTTTTATTAAGGGTATAATAGAAATTATACATAACTTTTCCAGGAAAGTGGATGGTTAACCAAACATAAGCACTTTGAAAATTTCTCACTTTTCCATGGTCAATCAAACATGCCAAAAGCATTTTCTTAGGCATCTTCTTCCTAGGAATCTACTTCCCAGGAATCATATTCCTAGAAAAAAAAATGCTTCCCGCGAACCAAACGAGCCCTAAGTAAATTATATTTGAAATTTTCAAAATTTTATCAAATTTAAACACAATTATATAAAACTAACCTCAGACATCACAATTCTAGAGTAGCAAAGCTACCTTCTTTGAACAATCAGCTCAATGTTAACATAGCCCTTCCCTATTGGTTCACAAAGTCATGCTGACTTATTTCTAGGTTAAAGATACTACAGAAAATGAACAAAAAGAAATATGAAAAGCTTATTAGTTCGTTATTGTAATCTACAAGATGAAAACCTTGAAATACACCAGAGAGCCTCAAAATCAAAGTGCTTTGCCTTTGTTTGAGCCCTCTTTGATAGCAAGAACTAGCTTGTCCATATTCGACCAGATGCATGGAGCTCAACTTAGTAGCTATCTCGGTCCAATCTCATTCTAGAGGAAAGCAACTCAAGCTGAACACAAGTGTTCTTTATAAATGAGCCGAGCCTGGCTCATTAAGAGCATAAGCTCGGGTTCAGCAAAAGAATTATTGGCTTGTCCATGAGTCACCAGCATAGCCTTCTTCATATAACCAAGCCAGAACAGTCCGAACTTCGAGTGACTTAGTGTAACTAGATCATCCAATCTCATTCTGATGAATAAAGCCCAAATCAATATTTCCAACAGACCTGCATTCCTGGTCTCGATCACTAAGTTAACAATTTGTATCCACCTCTAGCACAATGGTGATATATTGATCACAAATTAGTCATTAATAAGGGTTCAATGAATCAAACTTGGCATTTCATCAAGATTTTTCTTCTAAAATAGCCCATCACAGACTATGGGTAAGTAAAATGGCATATCCAACTTCTCACAAGACCCTCAGGAATGCAAGCACCTCACACATCAGTTGTGCTAATAGTTGCTTACATTAAATTTGACAAATAGCATGAATCCTGAATGTTGAAATTTTACTTTACTGTCTCAAAATGCAGTACACATAGAAGTAGCAATAAATAAAAAGGCAGGCAACCAAATTATCATTAAAAAAAAATACCTAGCCACTTTTCTTTTTTTCCAGAATTTCTGATATTTACATTCACCAGCCCTGATGCTGCGCAAAACATTCCAGTAGAGCAAGAAGGCCGCATGAGTCCCTTCATCTGGAAGATTACATAAAGTCACAGTTACTCCACCTATTCACGTTAACTAAGCATTATGATCACTGGTTTTCAAAGGCACTCAACAGACGATAGATTTTGCATCCAAGCATTCTGCATTTTCCCCTTTGTCAGCGCCGTGAAAGAAGGGCTTGAAGAGAAGTACCAGCAGTGGCACGTTTCCTCGCCTGTGGAACAAAAGGATAATGGTATCAAATATAAGCAAACTTGAAGAGTGTAACCACTATTGCAGGTCTAAGCATTGATACCTTTTCATTGTTGAACAAGTCCTCCGCGATAGCTTCAATTTGCTTACGCTTCTTCTCTTCCCTCATGTACTCAGATGATTCGTTGCTCCCACAACCAGATTCTCTAAGAAAGTAATCCAAATTTTAGAACATTTCAGATTCCTCCAGAACTTACAGTAAGCAGAAATAAATCCAATTCTTACAGGTATGGATCTTTTGAAAATGGAATGAGATTTCTGAAGCTATTTCCAGACATTGTATTTCTCTGTAAAGGTAAACTGACAAAAAATCAATTAGAATATAATACTGCTGCAGCTATGTGCAGAAAGTTTCAAGATATCAATGATTTTCCACAGTGATGCTCACAGAGCCATTGACCTTTCTAAAGCATTTGAAGTTGGCAACCTTATCTGTGGTAGATCTAACAGGAAGTGGAGTACCAATATTTTTCACAATCAAATCTTGACTATACATGATGTCTGAATTTTCATGTCTGTCAGCAACAGCTTCCTCACTTTTGTCCACCCTTTTCATGACACCAACATTCTCAAACTTTGGGCCTGAAGTATTGGACTTGTCTGGAGATATGACTGAATAATTAGTACAGTTATTTTTGTCCTTGCGATCTCTGGTTTCTTCTGCATCTTCAGATACTTTTGTGTTTTTCTCTTCATGTTCATATAGAGAATAATTTACATTTTTTTGGGTGTCCTTGTAATTTCTTACATCTTCTCTGTTTTCAGGTTCTTTTTCAATTTCATCATGTTCATATCTGAGGGCGCCCTGAAGATTGAAAATGGCAGCAGCACGATCAGACGTGGCAGTATCAATTTCAACATCAGAATCCGCTACTATAGTCTCATCAGTGGAATGTGAAGATGAAATGATAACTGCATGAAATTATCAAACCACATAGGCTTAGAGAGTACAAACTGATGGGAAATTGGCAGAGGGCTTACACAAGATAGAGAAAATACAACACATCACCAGAGATACCTAGAGAGCAGAAAGGGAATGTACAACTGAATTAGGTACCAGTAGTATATGAAGAATATATTTGAAATCCCAAAGATTGCAACATGTGAAGCAACACCAGATCCCAAGTTTGAAATGTAGCTCAGCAATGCATCTACAAGATAACATAAGCTGAAACTGTAGCTGCTAGGTTCTGCAATGGCACTACAGAGCTTGTCCCATTAATTATGGTCAGCTTTCATGAAAACTGTGCAATATAAAGAACTATAAATTGTGTCAAATTCTTCCTTAAGTTTACTAAGGAACCTCATTGTAAGACCCATAAAATTTCTAAGAACATTCTTTTTGTGGGATCTTCTCATATCTCATGACCAAACCATTCCAGCCAACTTTCCATCACCTATGACTTATCATCATCCGTGGTCTGACTTTTAGGCCCACAGAAATCACTGCTATCATCTCCTTTATCTTTGCCAGGCTTATCAGATACCCACCTTGACATTTTCTTTATCCTAGTCTTAGTTTCTGTGCGGACTCATTTGATGCCCACATTTGACAAATAAATAGTCTACACTTTATTATCTAGCAAGGTTCGTGCACTCATCTCATTATCATGCTGCAAAAATCTCTCTTAAAAAACGTATCTCCACTCATCTGTCCCCATCTAATTTTGTTGAATTGATGACTGTTTGTCTCTCCATTCTTCTCTTTGACAAAATAGAAAATGACAATTTTTCATGCTTGCATATTATGGCCATCAATTTTTATTGGACCCTCCTTTTTCATCCTATTCCCACTACATCCTAATTATGTATGCTATCTTTTATATCACTAGTTCATATAACTTTCAAGGCCTCCACAAATCTTATCTCAAGGTTATACTAAATTAACAAGGTCATACCAAATCAACAACAAATAGCATATATTTTGGGCCTTCTCTTAATAGCAAGAGCTCATCTCAAAATTGTACTACAATTAGTGCTTAGGGCCAACCTTGCTTATGTAGGCTAATTGCTACAGGAAACTAACCAGTCCCACAATTGCTATTAACAATATTCACCATTCACTTATGCATGAGTTCACCCGGAGACGATTCTTTAGCATGTCTTTTTTAACACCAACCAAATTACCGATGATGTTACTACATCAAACGCTATCTCCAAGCAATAAGAATCATGAGAAGATATTTTCTCTACCCTTAACATTGTTTTCAGAAATTACCTAAGATAATAGTTCTATTGCATATTTATCACAGGATAAACTCAATTCACTCTCAAAATTGTTGTCATGGTAACACTCTTGTATACTTCATTGTTGCATCATTCCATTCCACTTCATGCCGTTGCTTAAAGATATAAATTCATAATGGTTGGTACCAAGGAAGGTACCTTCTAGTTTGGGCATAAACTTCTCAAGTCAATTTGGCATTGTTCTCATTAATCAACAACCAATTAAACAAGCTAGTTAATGAAAACAGCCAAATCTCTTGTGTATCTTTTTTGTTCATCAATAATTCATCAAAATCTAACACCTTATCCCTTTGTTTCCCAGTTCATCTAATTTCTAGATGGTACATATGTAACATATGTCCATATAATCACATCATGTTTTACCAATTTTTATTATTACTAGTTCTGTTAAAGTATGCAGATGCATGAGTTTTATCGAACAGTAAAGCATTAGATTGAGATGTCAAAGACTTTTATTTGGCCATGAAACTATTGTGCAGGCACAATAGACACAATATGCACAACCAGTGTATGAAAAGATGAAATATAAAAGCATATTGAATGTGCACGTTATGACATGATCACATCATTATAGGACACTGTTATCTCCTACCCTCTCCAATCTTCTTGAGCGAAATAGGGATATTCCGCAAAGAATTTAATTTGCCACAAAATTAGAACCAGCAACGCAGCATATCTGCCAACTGATGTTGCACCAACATGGACACCAGAGGAACTCACATGTGAGTCTAATTTAACAAACGGAAAAAAGTAATATGGAGAAAGAGAGAACATTATTTTAATTAAATCAAATCCATACAAGTTAATTACAGGATTATAAAATTAGAGTAACTAGAAGATTCATATCAGCAGAATGATCCCAATCTTGATTTCAAACATTTAAAAATTGTACATGTTTGTTGTGTACATTGAAAAGTTTATTGTTAAATAATAATGCTGGAAACAACTTCTAAAATATTCACAAGTATAATACATGGAATATATGGTTGTTTCTAATGTAAAGGTCATTCTTATTAAGAATGACAGTAAAGATACAAGCATGCTAAATAGCAAGTTATCTTATAATTCCTTAAGAAAGCTAAGAAAAGGTTACTGACCAAGCTTGCTCTAAGATGACTACAGTCATCCAGAAATCTTGGGGTTCAAATGCTTAAGCAAAAATCCTCTAACCATCCCTTCCTGATAACAGGGAATGCCAACCATAATTGGAAGTGCAGAGGATTAATACCAGTCAACAACTATAATCTCAGAAGGAGTCAGTTTGATACATAACCGGATGAAATTGTTTGAAAATTATGCTAAGCAATCTGCATCAATTGTTTCAAAGATGTCCTTTGTGATTCCTGAGTCCAAAGCTGTTGAAATGGTCATAGAACAAAAGACTGGACCACTAGAGTCTACCATCGCTTAGCAAAAAAGGTAGGAAGGATCAAGGACAGGAGTATTCCCTTATCATTGTCAACATCATGTTGCACATGCAAAATACAGAACTTTGCTCAAGGCTTCAAGGTTTCATGACATTTCACAAGATGTATAATACCACTATTGATTCAAGAACAACTAGAACCCACTTCTAAACAAATTGTGGTCAGATTAATCCAAGAGCCATGTTAGACTTGATATTGGAAGAGTTCAACACTCCAGTCATTAAAATCCACAATTTGTGAACCCGATCAGGATCTTGCATATCATACTTAGACTTACCAATATGTGGATCTTTGAGGTCCGGCAAAAGTTCATATAACATTACCACCAACAAGAAAAGAAATGCCAAGAATCATGGGGTTTTTATATAGATAGTGGCCAGTCTTCAGAGTCTACCGAGTGAATTGAAGAGACACTAGACACTCAAGTGTGATGAAGGGAAACCTAGTACAGCAAAGCAAGATTGTAAATGAGATTAAAGCTAGATCAAGGATTAAGTTAGCAACAAGAGAGGATGCAGAATAAGACAAATTTTAAGTAGAACCCAGATAATGTCAACTTGATTACCAAGGAAGTTGCATGTAGGGAGGTCCAATGCCATCACAAAATGCCTCATGCTTCAAGGGCTGTTTATTGAGACAACCACAAATCTGATGACCTTTGCTAAGAATTCTGAAGAGGATGACACAGGTTAATGTAACATGCAAATGCGATGTCTTTTATACACAACTCAAAAAACTATGAGGGTAAGTTGCAAGGAGATAAAGTACCAAATAATGACATGGATAGCATGTGAGGTAGGAAAAGTCCCATGGTAGGGTTAAAGTGTAGGTCCACAAGCGATCCAACTCCAGATGTCTGACACACAAAAAAGATTAAACTAGGTAGCCAAGGAACTAAAGGCGACAAAAGCAAAAACTATGATGCCCTGTCACAAGCAAAGGTGCTGCAACCCATGAAGCGGCATGATGGCATGAGAATAGAAGCTACAATTTGAGACTTCGTATAGGGAAAGGCCCAGAAAATAAGAATTAAAGCCTAATAACTATTTAGAAGGTTGGATAGAGCGAGAACATTAACATTGTTCAGAATAGTGCATCAATGGACCAGATTCAAGTTAGAAGCTAGAATAAATCAAATTTTTTAAACAAAAAAAAAACAAAGAAAAACAATTAGGGATGATTATGGCATGGCAAGGCTACCAAAAGCACTCAAATCAGAATTCCATTAAATAAACGAGCAAGGTTAAGGAAAAGGTAATTTATCAAATAAGAAACAAGAGTGATATGAGAGAAACAAAAAGAAAATATGTTGTTACGACCTAGAAAACAAAAACTAGCCAGAAGGTATTATTTGGATTCCTTGACCCTATATAAGTACCCAAGATCTACCCAATGCATAACTTATGTAGGATTAAATACATGCTAGCATCGTTCATGACATACTCTCCCCCCTCCAAGTCATAGTGTCCTTGTTAGGCTAAAGACAATTAAATCTAATCACAGATACTATGATCAACTCATGATTATCCCTAAATAGGCCCATGTTGTAATATCCATTAATCCACATGGGCCATGGACATGGTCCACTTTGACACCCCTTATAACCCAGGACCTCACCCAAAAACTCGGCAGCGTGGGCTTGTAACCCGAGGGCTATGAGATGACCAAACTTATCTAGGTGATATTTAGGTGTGTGTGAGGACTTGTGCAAGCATTTGTTTAGTCCCATATTGCTTACACGTATTGGGTAGACCTTGGATACTTATACAAGGCTAAGGAACCCGAAAATACCTTTCAGCTAGTCTTTTCAAGTGAAGTCTTAGATTGTCAAAAAATGGTATTAGAGCGGACCTAGACATAGCCCATGTAAACTTGGGAATACTGCAGCATGGGCCTATTTAGGGTTGACCACAGCCGATTGTAGTATTTGTGATTGGATTTGATTAGATTTAGACTCTTAACCTATCGAGGATGCTAGGATAAGAATAACGAGAGTGTGTGACCCATGTCAGCATATCTTTAGTCCTAAATCAACCATACACTCTAGGTAGATTCCGGATACCTATACAGGCTAAGGAATGCAAACAATACCTTCTGGTAGTCTTTTTTGGTGAGGTCTTGGTTGTTACATGTGCAAGAAGAGCAACATTAAACATAGAAAAGAATTTAGAGAAAATTGTGGATGCCAGAATTTAAGATAGAATCCAAAAAGGTGCAAGTCTAGCTCAATCCAACAAGTGGTCAAAACAAGGAAGCAACGCTCAAAAAGGAATTCAAATACAAAGTATGGTAGAGTATCAAGGACCACCAAGCAAATCAAGAAGATTGGATGGTGAATTAATGAGCAAGATAAGTGGAGAATATGACATGTAGCTAAGAAATGTGGATTCCATGAGACAAATATGGACTCACGGGACATAAATGCTAGTCGAAATGGAGTAAGGATTTGATAGCATGGCTACAAAATTCAAACCATAAATTAGAAATGTATTGAGAGCGACAAGACAATTTCATGCATAGAATCAAGAAAAAAGGTCAAAAAATGAACAACTTCATTTTAAACGCATATTTGCGGACAAAGGATGAAAAAGAGGCATGTCAAAATAGACCCATAAGTGGAACCTCAAAAAGGTAATCCAGAAAATAAATTCCAGCAAAAGGGCTAAAAAAGGAAGTATCTAAAAGTTAGTATATAAACTAGGTTAAAAGTGGCCAATGGGCTGGAATGGCAGTAGATAGGGTTTAATGGGGGATCAATGTATCTGAAGTCTGAACAATGTGCACCATACATTAACAATAAAACTGTTTGACACAATGCACCAAGAAAGGAAATCATCATGATATTGTTATGGGAGTAGTGATCTTTGAAATTACAGCAACTTTAGCTAGTGGTTGGTGTGTCTGAATAACTTACGCACAATAAGTACATCAAGAAGATTGGAACCAAAGATTGTCATGACACAAAACTAAAGGAGAATATATAGACTCAACCATTATACAAGCAATTAGTGTGCAAACGTGCACAAGGAATTACAAAATAAGAAGAAACCAGCATGCAAGGTATATTGAACCAGTACATGTTACAACATATATATATATATATATGTGTGTGTGTGTCTGTGTGTGTTTTTGTATATGTATATGTATATGTATATGTATATCTACAATGTTTTAGTCCTGGCGGGACAGGGGGCATCCTGGCCACCCCATCCCATTCCTGTGAGAAAATAGGACCAGGACAGGTTCGGAACTCCAAAACCCATCCATACGGGGAGAGAAGAATAAAGAGGGGAGAGAAAGAAAGGAAAGATGAAGACAAGGAAAAAGTGAAAGAAAAGAAGAAGAAAAAAGGAGAAAGAAAAGGGAGAAGAAATAGAAAAAAAAGAAGGAAAGAAGAAAGGTAAGAGAAAGAAGAAGAAAAAAGAAAAAAGGAAATAAAGGAAGAGAGAAGAAATAGAAAGAAAAAAAGGAAAGGAAAGAAAGGAAGATAAAAGAAAAAGAAAGAAAGCAAGGAAAGAAAAAGGAAAAAGAAAGAAAGAAAGAAAGAAAGGAAAGAAGGGAGAGAGACGGAAGATACCTATCAAGATGCATGACCGGACCACCGCTAGGACGGGGCGGGACAAGGGGCATCCCGCTCCATAGAGAAACCGGGACACCCCTATCCCACAGGATTTAAAACCTTGTATGTATTGACCACTTAATACAATCAATTAGTAGGTACTTACAATTGTATGCATGTATATATGCATGCATGCATGCTCATGTGTCTACATACATACTTGTTTATGTGCATGATTGAACATGCATGAACCTAAAGCCAAATTCAACATACTCTAAACACCTGCACCTAATGAGCTTGCAACATTATCTACTGGAAAAAGAAAAATTTCCAAGAATTAAGTAGTCTACAACTTCCAAACATGAAAATCAGCATCTTTTTCATATTGATATTATGATGACAAGTGATCATCAAATACTTACAAGCAGGGGGCTTGATGATGGAAGATTCCAAGTGTCCAGATAAAATGGCAGCAACCAATCTCATTTCAGTGACTCTGGACAAAGAAGACAGCTCACAAAAGTGATCAAAGTCATTTGTTCGTTCTCCAGGAATTACCAGAACTACTTGGTTGCTTTCTCCATCCGCTGAAGTCTGAAAAAGTTACAATAAGTGACAAATTAAATGTTCATATTTATTTTTTTTAAAAAAAACTGAAGATGATGACTTTTATGGAAGGCACAGTATGAAGCCTTGTAGCAAGATTACAATCAAGCATTCTTTTTATAAGTGCAGTCAAATTTCCTTGACAGGTTCTGGGCAATGTTTGAGAAAATGGATAATTGCAGCAGCAGAATTTATTTTCCATCTGGAACTCCAGTGCATTATGGTCTTCAATTGATAGTGAAATAAAGAGAAACATGAATATATAAAATTAAGAGCAATTGAACAAGAAAGGGGTATTCTTGGTGTCTTTCTTATGCCTCAACAGTATGATTTTCTAATATTTGGATAATATCTGAATGCAACAACAGATTTGGATTAAAATCTAAAAAACCGATAAGGTTGCAATACTTTGTAACAAGTGTTCTCAGTTCTTTTTAAAAATATAAACATCAAAGTAGCAAATGAAACAACAGAAGCACTCAGGTCTTATTCTGCTTGAAAACCGCAAATAAGAATACTAGGTAGCCAATCTTCCAGATACCACCAGCTTTAAGGTATTTCCAATCAAAAACAAGTAGAGCAGTATCAGAAGGAACCTTATCTTAGTCTTCAAATGCATGCAAAACCCTAAGTTCATGAACCACTTGACCAACTGAACGCATCTTAAATGTTACAACTAGATATTGCACTAAGTAAATATGACTACCTAACATAAAATGCTATGAAGGATCTACAAAATCACAAAAACAGAAAAAGATATCAGCAGAGTTTTCATTTGATGGATAGCCACTGGAAAAATTAGCTAATAAATTTAAAAATACAAATAAAGTTCGCTTACCTGGCTACTTGAACAAAATTCATCAACATGGAAAGATTTTGCTCCAGCAAGTTCGAGTAGAGATTGGAACTTATCACCAAATTTATACTGCACCGAAGTGGAATAGATAAGAGGAAGGATGTCTAAATTTTAATATAAGCAGAGGAACAAGAATATTACCTTATGTGAAGATACCATAACAAAGGTATAGCCTGCTAGGCATTTCTCTCGAGACTTGGGATCTACAACACTTACCAATATCCCATCTACAGTCAAACTTGGAATGTAGCTGAAAAATGAATCAGAAGTGATTCTGGTGAACTTCAAAGTTCAAACTTTACAAAAAGTTCAAGATGAATTATGTCCTGTGCTCATGAAGAGATACCAAGATGATGCTAGAACTTAAGAAGAAACATCAATTCTCAACTCCCAACAGAACATATTATGACTTACGAGGTACAAGAAGGAATTTCTGTGCGAATTTTTTTCTCAGCAAGGACCTGAAAACAACATATTAGCATAAGGGCAATTTTGTTGTTAGAATCAATAAAAAATGAGTAAGGTTATGCAAACAAGAGAATATCCTTAGAAGTAGCAAAAAGGTCATCACAGACTAAAGAATCAAAGAATGAGCCCAAATACTTGGGCTTCATTTTCAGCCAATGCCAAATTAGTTTGGTTTTCAGCAATTCCTGCAGTTTCAATTGTTTTACTTTCAGTCTCTGCAGTTTGAAAAATTACCTCAAATAAAGGAACTGCAATTAGAGAATATCAAAGGTCCTATTGGATGAGGCTCCCGTTGCTGTGGGGTCTGCGAAGGGTCTAATGAATGTAGTCTTACCCCCACATGTGGAGAGGTTGTTTCCATGTTTCGAACCCATAACACCCACGTCATATAGAGAATATCAAGAGGCAATAAAAGAAAAAAAAGTCAATAACTAAACTAGACATCATTGACTGCATCAGCATGATGAAACCAATAAAAAGGAAGAGCCATAAAGTACCTTAGTTGCACAGGGCTTGATTATGAGAATTACACAGCAGTGGAGAAGACTTGTCTACCATTGGTATAATCCTCTCAGAAGATAAAGCACTATGTCCTTGCCCACACCATTCACTTGACAAAATGGCCCCCTTTGGGTACATGTTTGATAAGCTAGCTCTTCCCAAATAAGCCCAATCCAGTGGGAGATGTTGTTAGCTAATTCCACCTAGTTTCATCACCCAGAGAGCAACAAGGGCCAAAAGCTCTCTTGCCTCAGCTAGCCTACAAGCATGTGCATATGGATTTTCCCGATGAAGAAATCATGGCTCTTGAAATTGCCAAGAAAAAGGTTAAGAAGAGGCAATGGAAACCGTATTTTGACAAGGCTCCTAACTCTCGAGGTAAGGGCATTGGAGTGACACCTATATCTCTAGGCGTATGATTTTTTTTTCCCTTAGGATATCAGCTCAAGTTAGGAGACACCAATAGCACCATTAAATACAGAGCCTGATTGCAGGGGAATGGATGGCTAGAGCCCACAATGTCGAATAGCTTCTAGTCATTACTAACTCCAAGCTCATCCTCATGATACTTACACAAACATTGATGCTGAGCACCGCAATTAAGGACCTTTACGGATCATGCAAATTCCCCATAGATAATTTCAATGAGAACCATTGTGTTCATGCCGCTCAAAGTAAAAAAGATCCTAGCAGACTACTTTGGATCAGTTGTCACCTCCCTTGAAATACCCCTCAGCATAAGTCATAACACTACATTCTTTAAATTTTTGGAGGCACGCCTTCAAGATCATAGAGACCAGAAATGAGTTGATATCAACCATGTCGGGAGTGGATGATGAAAAGCTTTGGCATCATAAAGTCAAGCTTCGTTGAGTTTGAGACTTTTCCAAACCATACTGATGAAGATGACCAGAAAGCAATGAAGATTGCAACCAGGTGTACTATGCTAGGAAGAACTCTTTAAAGAAGGTAATCCAATGAAATACTTACTTTTACGATGCTTCCAAGGAATAGACTGGACACATGCTCTAAGGGCACACTCTATACTAGTGGCAAGATATCAGTCAATAGCATTGTCCTGAAGTATTCAACAAGGCAAAAGGCAAACCCCTCAACAGAAAAATATCATAGAAAGGGAAAATGTTTTGAGAGAGGGTGAAAGTTTTCCTATAATCCATCGCCTGGATAGACTCCCTTCCATACATGTTGCTCTCTTTTACAAATCACTTCAAAACCCTTCAAAAGAGAATATGGTATTTTCTAATGCTAAACCTAAACAAAACATACTAAATGTATTTGACATGGTTGGATGATTGAATTGAATTCATATATCATGTGGTTAAAATAATCTTCAACTGCACATTTGTTGTTTAGACAACAGAATAGAATAACACCATGTGTCTTGACATATTTTTGAATCCATGACAGGCCATTTTGTCAACATTAGTGATGACCCAAAATTCAAAAATTACTAAATTTACTAGTTCGCATTAGTACATGTACAATTTTCTAGTCTATATTGATCTAAAAGATGTATTCATTGCAGAAATAGCTTAAGCTATAGAAATTATAGAGCAAGTTCAAATATTTCATTCTCACCGGTAAGCTTATACAATGTTAATTGTACGTAATTTCTGTTAAATGATCATGCAAATAGCAACTCCAACATGTTATTTGGAACCTAAAGCTACCTTTCAATAATAGAAATGAACCACATAATACTTGAATAAGATATTT
Organism: Phoenix roebelenii; assembly: GCA_025769935.1. NCBI lineage: Eukaryota > Viridiplantae > Streptophyta > Magnoliopsida > Arecales > Arecaceae > Phoenix > Phoenix roebelenii. Next base: position 249,112 of record JAOXJJ010000168.1, read on the forward strand.
TGCTAAAATCAGAGAGAAAAAAAGTGCCGGCATCATTTGCAATATATTATCATGTCTAGTACATTAAATTAAAGAAGATATTCTGTTGGCTGTACTCATGCTAGAGTAGTGTAAGCAACCGTTGTACCAAAAAAAAATAAAGAAGATATTATTTAGTAGCATTTTCACACAAGAAAAGATAGGATAGGAAATAAAATCATTCATAAAAGGTAGAGGTAGCACTGATTGAGAACAAGTTAAGAGAAAGACGACTTAGATGGTTTGGACATGTACAATATAGGTTGAGAGATACACTAATATGAAGGAGTGATTTGATTTCTAAAAGGTACATGTAAAGCAAAAATTACATGGGATGAAGTAGTGAAGAAGGAATTAATATCGCTACATCTTTCAAAGAGCGTGACCCTAAACAAAGTAGTGGAGGAAAAGATTCATGCAGCCGACCAACTAGTTTGGGATTAAGGCTTAGTTGAGTTGAGTTGAAATTGTTTAATAGCATTTTCACAAGTATATAGATGGCATATCCTTGCTTGATTCTTTCTCATACATGTAAAAATTAGCCCACTATCAAACTTCACAACATTTATCACTAGCCATGTTAATCCACTAGCACTCTCATGTCAACAAACAAGGAATATATAAATATAATATATATAATATATAAATACAATATAATA